>JASDQU010011512.1:163375-179623 GCA_032191745.1 Picea mariana | reverse complement strand
ACCATTAAAATTAAAATTAAAAAAACATATAAATGAATTTTAATTTAATTATGTTAGATTTACACGAACAGTTATTTTCTTTATCCTGCGACCTTAATCATGTAAACCATTTAAACGATAGGTGATAGGTATACATGTAGACTTTCAAAAATTACTAAAACATCACAAAACCAAATGACAGATTCTTCTAACACACAAACTCCATGACCTTGATAATGAAAACCTACTTAAATCAAATTTAAGTATGCATGCTTCTCAGCTAAACAGAGATAGTATATTAATTTTTCTTTTCACATTGATTTTAAAATAAAAAATTTAATTTAATTTATAAACCAATTAAAAATTATGATAAATAAAATTTTAAAAATGTTGATTATCTTGATAATGAAAACAAGTATAAATCATATGCAGATGTATACTTTCAACTCAACAAAGATCATTAAGTAGTAACATTTCCTTTTTAATTTAAAAGTAAATTAAAAAAAATACTCCAAAACTACATAATCATATAATAAAAATTTGTGTAAATAAAAAATATATGTAAATAATATATATATATATATATATATATATATATATATAAAAGTTTTACAATGATAATAAAAATAATAACATTTTGTTTTATTTATAAATTTTAAAATAAAAATAATAATTTAATTTATAACTACAGAAAAAGTCAGATAAATTTTAAAATAAATATAATAATGTAATTTATAACTATAGAAAACAAATGAAAACAGATATATGAAACTACATGACCATGATAATGAAAACTTGTTTTATATATATATATAAAAGTTTCACAAAGATCATAATAACAATAACATTTTATTATGTTCAGATAAATTTTAAACTTCAAAAATAATTTAATATATAACTAAAGAAAAAGTCAAATGAAAACACGCATATGAAACTACATGATCATGATAATGAAAACTTCTTAAATCATATATATACTTTTCAGTTTCACAACGATTATAAAACGTATAAAAAGTAGTAGGTAGGTCCATGCAGTGTGCCAAAGGGCAAGTAGAGAAGCCAGGCACTGGGCAGATGTCGAAGAATTCAGACGCAACATGCCACAACTTAAAATATCATTGTCCAAACTATATTAGAAACAGGGATGTAATAATGTCAATTTTTTTTTGATAACCGTCAGCAAATTTCGTTGAAATTTTCAATACGTTTGGTAAATTGATGTTAAACGTGGAATTTGACGGATGAGTTGGATTTGAAATTCCAATTCTGATGGAAAGGACATCAAATGATAATATGTTTGGTAAATTGATGTTGAACGTAGAATTTGACGGGTGGGTTGGATTTAAAATTCCAACCCTGATTGGAAGGACAGCAAATGGTACAACTGTACAGACCTAACCTATTTCATGTACAGTCATGCCCAGAGAATGTAATCCTACTCGGTGTCCATAATAACCACCCAGTTGCAGAGCATCAGAAGAATCTAATCCTCCTTGGGTGCATTAATAACCACTCCGCTGAAGAGCATCAGAAGAATGTAATCCTCCTCGGGTGCAATAATAACCACTCTTAGGTTGCAGAGTGTTAAATGTTATTTAGGTTGATAAGTGATGTTACATACTTAATTGAATAGATAAATTTGGATAAAATCGCTATTTTCTGTTGTTTGAATTGCATATTTGAATGTATAAATGGATTCAGCATGCTGAAAACTCCTGTGGCACTTGGATTATACAAATTTAGGCACTCAAATCTGCAGATCCAACCATTCCTTACCGAATTTAGGGCAAAATCAAACTGAAAATTTAGCCAGAAAACTGCCAAAAGGTAGAACTTTAGACTACTGCATTGGATAGGCATGGTTTAAACTTTCTATGATTTTAACTTTTTTTTTTTTTTCAGGATTATCATTTTAATTAAGCAACTTGATTGTTGGTGAAATCTCAATTTTACTGTGCTTAAATTATGTTTTTGAATGTATAAATTGATTCAGCATCCTCAAAAACCCTAAAACACCAGTTATATGCAATTTCAACTATTAAAATTTGCCATTCCAACTATTTTTCTAAATTTCCAACCAAATTTTATACTTAATTAAAAAAATATATATATGAATAAAAAAAATAGATATACTCAATTTCTACACTGTTAGTTCATTTGAAGTTGAAGCAGTAGACAAACTAGTGTTATCATATACCTAAATATTGAAGATTATAACAAAACTGTAAAGTCTATAGCCCAAATTATCAAAATCACACAATGAAAGAAAAATAAATTGACAGCAGGCTACCCAAGACAATCATTTCACAAGCAGTTGGTTAAACGTTTTTTTGGGTTTTTTTTGGTCGGAATTAGGCAATGTAAATTTGGGCAAAATTGCTATTTTCTATTATTTAAATTGCATTTCTGAATACATAAATAGATTCAGCTTGTTGAAAAACCCTTGGAACACTAGAATTATACAAACTTAGCCACTCAAATCTGTAAATCCAACCATTCATCAAACAAACTGAAAAAATAACCCAAAAACAACTAAAAAAACAAAAAAATTATACTACTGCTTTTACTAATCTACAGAATACGCCAAGCCTATAATATTTGTTCTGATATGACATTGGTTCTGATATGACAGAGAGGAGACTTCAGATTTAAAAAAGGATTGTCAAATCTGGTCTTCTATTACCTGTCCATGGCTCCGTTATGGTGATGCAATAAATGTGAGAGTTAATATCCATGAACCGCTCTGAAAAGGCTCACGCGTTAATGTTAAGGAGGGCCATGAACAGTGATCGATGTGGAGAGGAAGCACCTAAATCGTTTCATTTTTGGTATGGGTAAGTCGGCCAAACTTGGCCGGTATTAGAAAGAAAAAACTGCCATCACAGAAAATGAGAGGATTTGAATGCGCCGATTACACAAAGCCTTTGAAAGCAATGGCTGTTGATGTTCAATTAATGTCCGAGAAGCAACTGCACATCTAACTATTTGAATTTTCGTGGAAGAAGTGCAATGAAAGTTAAGGAAAAGGGACTAAAACACCCCCAATCTTATTCGTGTCATATGGCTGTGGGGTAGCCACGGATGCCATGATCTGCGAATTAATTTCTCTACTGGTATACTCGCAGGGCACAGTTGTCCTTACTAATAGGTTGAATTAGATTTAGGCAGACGGTCATATTGTGGAAGTTTTTTAAACCAGTTAAAAAGGTATTTTTATTTATTACTGTTTGAGGTGGGTTAAGATTGATTTATAGTTGAGTAATTATTAGTTTGCTTTTGATTACAAATATTTTATTGATGTTAAATGTTGTAATATGTTTAATAAAATAATTATTTTTTCATAACATTTAATTTACTTTTATCATATGTGTTATTGGCTAATTTATTAGACTTCTTATTGCTTAGCTATAACATAATACAATTTTTCAATCTTAGATTATAAGTAAGTTTTGAGTTTTAATTGCACAATTTGAACACAATGCATTTTTTTTTCCAATCTTAAATAATCTAAGTTTTGAGTTTTAATCTTAGATAAATACTACATCTATCCATTGAGTTTATTAAATTCATCTCACTTGGCATAAGTAAGTTTTGAGTTTTAATTTCACAATTTGAACACAATGCATTTTTTTTCCCAATCTTAGATAACCTAAGTTTGGAGTTTGAATCTTAGAGTTGGTGCCCAGGATCGAGACATTTAATAACAATTGGCAAGGATCAGATTTTTGGCTTGGGCGACACAACAATCCTCTCGGATGGTCTGATAACTCAACTAAAAGATAAGAGGATAATCTTCCTGGCACAGGCCAAATTGTTGGCTCTATCTCAGAGGCTTGGTTGAGTTGGGTTTAGGCAGAATGATACCATCATAGTGGGAGAGTTTTCGAAGGGTGCTTCTAGGCGCAGGCATTACTATCCAGGATTCAATTGATACTCTTGTTTGGACAGTGGGGGACTCTTCTGAGAACATTTTTGTTAAAAATGTTTATTGTGCTCTTATCTCAACTATGGACTACCCGATTAGAAGCGGTTGGAAGGTAAATCTTTGGAAGTGGAACATATAGTTAAAGATAAAACTGTTTATTTGGATGGTAGTGGAAAAAAAGGTTCTGACCTCGGACACATTCCAAAAAAAAGGATGGGAGGGACCTAGGGTCTGCTATCTCTGTAAACATGATACCGAAGATATTGATCACTTGCTCATCCACTATACATTCACAAAGGAAGTTTGGGCCAGATTATTATCACTCTTTAAGTTAAAAAGGAATTGGGATGGAGCATCCATAAATGAATGTCTTACCACCTGGACAAAGGATAAATAAGTTTCCAATGGTCTGGGGGTTCTCACTTGTTGGCACATCTGGCTTGAGAGAAACAAAGCTATTTTTGAGGAGAGGACTCCTTCAACTTATGCAGTGGTTTACAAGATTCTTGGATCACACTTGTGGCTTCCACACTCCCTTAAACCTGCCTCCATTAAGGTATGCACAATCACTCAACAAGAAGGATATTATATTGCTTGCTTTGATGGCGCGGCTATTTCAAGTGGAAAGTGTTGCGGAGTTGGGGGCACCATCAAATTACCAGGGTCGACTATTTATAAATGGTATATCAATTGTGGGGAAGGTACCAATACAAAGGTGGAGCTTTTGGGTGTTTGGGCTACACTTACTCTGACCAATTTTTGGTCTATCCAAAAAATCCAGATTATGGGGGATTCCAAGGTTATTATAGATTGGTTAAATCAAAAGAGTAATCTCTAGGCGCTTGACATTGAAGGTTGGAAGCTAAAGACTAGGGATCTAGCCAACTTATTTCAAGAAATTAGCTTTCATCATATTTACAGGGATTTCAATAAAGAGGCAGATTTATTATCAAAAAAATCTCTCTTGGAACCGGAAGGCAGATTATCCTATTACCAATGGGTAGATGGGGTTGGAGGACCACTTACTCATATAAACATCTTTGAAATATCTTCTGGGTGATGTGCATCTGTCTTATACTTATGTTTGTAGTGAACATTACTTTTGTTTTGTAATTATGAAGTTATACTTATGTTTGTAGTGGACATTACTTTTGTTTTGTAATTATGAAGTATTAACTCTTGCACTGTTTTTTTCCTTTTGGCATTTTGAGGATAGTATATCCTATCTAGTTGTGGGCACTTTTTGTATAAAGACAAACATGATGATCCATAGTAGAAAAGATCTATGATGATGTAAAAAAAATTATACTTTAATATAATTTTTAGCGAAATTTCTATTGGAAAAAAAAATTTATCTCACTTGAAAAAATACATGTGATGCTATATATTAGATATAAAGTGCAATGATACCACAAATTTGTTTTTAACAATCTTGTAACAAAATTTGTAGTTATAGTAGTTGTAGGGAACATTGTTATTATATCTTGGCTCACTAGTTGCTAGATTGAGAACCACTTGCATATGCACAGCACAAAAATGTCAAGACTGACAATTTGAATAGAATATTTGATGCTTTACCAATTATTTTCGAACTCAAATGTTGAGTGATGTGTATAGTTATGGAGTGGTTATGCAGGATATTATAAGTGGTATTGAAATAATTTACAATAGGGTTTCCCTCTATCTATTGGGTATTTTTGGAATTAGTTGAACATATTCTTTTATATTTTTTTAAATTATTAGACAAAGTCTTGATACTTAATTAAGTATTCCTTATATTTAAATCTTTATTGAAATTTGGTTTGAGTTAAAAATTACTTAATTAAATTGAATGTATATTTTAACCTAATTTTGTTTTTTTTAATAAAAGTTTGTTTTTTTTAAATTAAAATATGTTTTTTTTTCTTATTATAATTTATATTTATTATTATTATTATTATTATTATTATTATTATTATTATATATATATATATATTGATATATAAAAATTATGTTGATTAGATTTACCTTTTACCAAAAAAAATTGTAAAGGAATTTTAACATATAAAACTATTTAACATATGTGTTTCTTTTCTGAAATAATAATAAGAAGAAGAAGGAGGAGGAGGAGGAGGAAGAGGTCATAGCTAAGCCAAACACCAAATTGGGGCAAGGGACCCCCTTCACACAACAATTTGAGTAAAAATATGTAATCATTTTAATATGAATTGGAATTTGAATTTTATGTTAGTGATATATATTGATATCATACCTTGACACAAATCAGATGTTTGACAAGGAACTTAGGAAAGTGTAGGAACAATGCCCCACCACTTCACCTACAACATGAATTTATGGAACATAGGATAATGCAGTTTTTGGTATAGGTATAGAAGCATCTTCAAGATGTTGAATGTTGTAATTCAAACTTATGCATGAATTCAAATCCATGCGCCATAAAATTTTAGATAGGGACATCGCCACTGCAGAATGTTATCACTTCACAAATAATAATTTTCAAGGAAAAATGTAATATTTATAACAAATACAATAGTCATATTATATATTAAATAATGATAGTGGAACAATCACATATTTATACTTTTGGAGTCACACTTAAAATTTTGTCTAATTGGTTAACAGTTTGTCTTTTTCGGAGGTAAAGAAATAAATTAATGCCCCAAGACTTACATACGTTTGGACGTGAAAGTCTACCCGTTATCAATCACCAACAAATTATTTTAGGTGGAGTGGTTTTCTTTGAATAATGGTGAGCACACATTTGCAGATAGTAACTATTGATGGTTATCCTCCCATCACATATTCATATATGCATGTTTCATTCTAAATAAGAGGTTAAAGTGTGATGTGGGGTAGTATCTAGTTTCATGCATGGGACTAAGACCAGATGCTATTGAAGAGCACATGACCACACTGGAGGTAGCATCGATAATGACCATAAGGGAAAGTGTATTTCTTGTAGATATTATTTAGGGTGATAATGACCATAAGGGAAATTGTCTTTCTTGTAAATATTATTTAGGGTGAAAGTTCCTTCGATCTTGGAGTAGGACCTAAAACTACTTCTTATTGGCTAAGAGCTTGTCTTCCTTATATATTAGGAAAAATTTAACAACCTAAGACTCAAAGGCATCTGGAAAGTGTGAAAGTATGCTCCCTTACAAATAACCAATGAGTCATTTTAGTTTCAGATGGCATAGTTTTTTTTAATAACAGTGATGAGTCAATCCACATTTATGGATAACAACTTATAATATCCATCCTCACTACTAATTGACATGAGTTATGATAGATTTTTATCACACACACATATATTTTCTTTGAATATGTAAAATACTAATAATATAAATGTCTCTATTAAAAAAACATATTGTTGTTATATATTGTTGAATCATCCAGTAAAATAATTAAAAATTTATATAAACAAACTATCTTGCACAATGCAAAAATTCTCAAAAATTCAACACTATTATTCATTGTTTGTGCTCCTCAGCTACCAGTATATATTGATCATGTATATTGTTGTACAAATTTCCTTAACAAAAATACAAATTTGCAAATCATTACAATATCTATAAAGTTAAAGTTGCATGACCACTAAGGGATTCTAGCTTGCTATCAACCTTGGATCACTGAATGCCAAAGGATTGATTCTTTGCTTGTATTGATTCCAATTGCACTATATCTTCCTCAAGAGCCATCAAATGTTCCATCCCATAAGATCCCACAACAAAAGTAGGAGGATCCACTGACTCAATGACCTCAACAATATAATTGTTCTCCATTTCAAACTTCCTAATTTTTTCTTGCAGCATATGCATTATGTATTCCACTTCATCTATCATCTAATTATTATTTTCCATGTAGATTTAAAATTGAATTTGTTTGGTTTTTAGTGATTCTACCTAGGAGTTTGTTCTTATTATCTACCTTTGCATTGGTTGAGCCTCCAATTGAATTTATTCTCTCCCATTCTCTTCTCCATCCTTCCCATTTCTAGACGTATAACGATAAACATTATTGGGCTCACCTACATGCCTCTCACATCTTTGAATTCCTTTGCATATGTTAGAATTCTTAGAGAGGTCACATTGTTTTGAATTTCCTTGTGCATTGGTCATTGGTTCAGAACTAAGTCATATTGTCCAATTGACTACTAAAGCATAGAGCTAAATACAATCCTTAACTAGAATGCAACACCTCCATGACTCTCGCTCTGTCAAAACATGAATTCCAAAAGGAGTACTAAAACTTGCAACTGTAATCAAATTCCAAATTGTTCAAAGTAATATCCCACTTGAATTCACCTATCCCATCCTTGTAGGGATGAAAGTTGTATACTTCTATGACAAAATGTGTGAGTGAATGTAAGGAGCAAGGGTCTTAGTTGTCCATTTACACACCTCCTTTTAAATATGAACTTGTCCATTGTATCCATGTGCATCCACCTTAATGTTAAGTTTATAAAATATTTCATGGGAGATGACAATGAACTAAGATCCCCTCATTTTTTTCTCATTGTTCCCATTTGAAAATTCATTGATCCATTTGCTTGCTTATCCATAGAAGAATTATACAGTATTAGAACTTGATAATAATCAATGAATTCAAAACTTTTTGTTGAGATTTGAGATCTGATAACTATCTCGTTCAAACGAGCATCTTGAGGGATCAATTGATAAGGCATATGACAGAGTATTATTGAGGAGTCCCCAATCACTAGGATATAATTTATCCCCTTTTTCTTTAGAATCATCAACCCTTGCATTAATTCCAATACTTCTATTTTATTATTGGTGGTCTCTCCTAATCGCCAAGTGAAGGAAATGTATTGATTTCCTTTGGGATCTGGAATCATCCCCCTGCACTTGCCACCCTTGGATTATCCTTTGAGGCTCCATCAAATAAGAGAGCATGATGTTCCCTATTTAACATCCATTAATGTAATTCTTCCTCTGTCATTCTAAGCTTCCATGATGTGAACTTCTTTGGTTTTCAACTCTTTAATTATCCTTCTCCATCCCCCCTTGACAACACATATTTTATCCATAATCACTCCTATGCTTTTAAAGATGATACATTTTGATTTTTCACTCCTTTAGACTAGATTATTTCATTGAGAATCTGGCATGCTTGCACTGCAACTTTTCGTGGAGGAATAACTTGAATCTTGTTGGAAAATTGCTTTATTTTTGGACAATAAAATCTTCTAGTTAAAAAATATAGGGATTTCCATAAAAAAATTAAGAGAGGCTTGTTTAATAGTGTGCATTGGATTATTTTTCTCCATAGCTAAAACGTCTCCTTCCAATCTTGGGGCATGACAATTATTTTTCCTAGATCTAGAAAGGTTAAATTTCCCAAATTTTCCTTTGTGTGTTCACATGCTAGGAATAGGTGTGTAGATGTTTCTTTCTACTTGGTGGATAATCAAGACCAAAATGGACCCTAGATCCCTCTCTTCTTTAAATTTTTAGTTGTTAATACCTTCCCATGAACCATTATCCAACAAAACATCTTTATTTTTTACAAACAATGCCCTCCTCACTTCTAGATTGTGGTTCTCTGAAATTGAACTTGCTCAACTATATTTAAATCGTATCATTGTTTTATTGAATATGGAGCACCTTTTATTCCCCAACCCTTACTTTCTTGTGCTTCTATGCTCAATGGAGATGATCTATGTAGCTTAAAAATTAGGAAATTCCATTGTTCTTTTAGTTGATCTGGTAGATTTAACCTCTTCTATATTTTTCATAATTTGGATACTGAATTATCCCTATTAGATACATCAAACAGATAGTGATTTTTTCAAGCCCATATCCACTTTTTTAGACCATTAAGCTCAAGGATCTAATTTAGTGGAGGCTTCCCTAGAATTCAATCTTCCCAAATACAAATTTGTGCTCCATTTCTAGGCACCTGGGAAAGATTTCCTTCAATGAGATGAGTTGTTACTATGCACAATTTCCATATAGATGACCATTTTTCCTCCAGAATCGATAGTTCTAGGCTTAAAAGTACAATGGCTTGCAAATATTTATTGTGAATTACAATCTTCCATCAAGTTTTCTTGCCCATCACTAATCTCCATAGAAATTTTTCTCCCATTGCTAAATTCATGAATTGAGGATATTTAATAACTATACCTCCTTGGTCCAATGATTCTCTTATGGTACTCTAGCTAATTAGATGATACTACTTAGAATTTCTTTTACCACCTTGACATAAAAATTTATGAGAAACTCTTCCAAATTGTTTCATTATCCTAATTGGAGTAAGCAATGCTAATCCTTGGAACAAGGACAAATTTGTTTCATTATCCCAATTGGAGTAAGCAATGCTTATCCTTGGAACAAGGACAATGTTGAAAGAACAAATTTGATTGGGAACACGCTTCTAGTTGGATTTATCCATTATGTCCCCCATTGCTGCATTTTCCTTTGAGATTTTTAAATGATATGTTACCAATCCACTGCCTTAGGATAGTCTAAAACAAAACGCATCCAGAGATGCTTTAAGGATGACCATTTGATAGCATAGGAAAACTTAAGATTCATGGCTATAGTGTGCAATAATTGAGGGGAGGAGTTCGAACCATCTATGTTTATTTTTATTTTTTTTGTACAGCCTCTTGAAGCATTCATAATTGATCCAAAACTAACTTAAAATACCCAAATATGATTAATAATGCTTCTCCCAATAGAAGGGTGTCATCAACAAATTGGGAATGACTTATTTCTTTGACCCCCTAGATGACATATATTCCTTGTATATTGCCAATTGTCCTTTCTTGTCCTATCCTTTGATTGAGTGAATCAACCATTATAATCTAGAGAATGGGAGAGAAAGGACATCCCTACCTTAATCCTTTTTTACATTGGAAGAAAGAGGTCGTCCTACCATTAACCAATGGATCTATTCAAGGTCGTACAATGCATGCCTTAATCCAGTTTATAAAGGAGTCTGCAAAACCAAACTTTCTTAGAACAAAAAATAAAAAGGAATGTTGTACTTAGTCGAATGAATTAGCCATGTCCATATTTACTAACATTCCTTTTTATTTATTGCTTCTATTGGAATTAATTTCCTCCCATAATAGAAAAATATTGTCTTTACTATGATGTTTTTGAGCAAATCTACTAGATTTTTAAAGATACTATATTTGGAACAATATTTTTCAAGTGATTGGCAATCATTTTGGATAGTATTTTGTAATATGCATTACACAAAGAAATAGGACAAAATATTAATAAGGATGAAATATTGGATGCTTTTGGAATTAAAGCAAGAACTGATGAATTTTTGGTCCCTCCTAGCTTGGGATTTATTTTTTCCTAGTTGAACATCTAACACAAATCAAACTTTATAATGCTCCAATAAGCTCCAAAGAAATGGATGGAAAACCCATCAAGTCCAGGTGCCTTATCTAGTTATAAACCCCATATTTATTTTTTCCTAGTTGAACATCTGACACAAATCAAACTTTATAATTCTCCAATAAGCTCCAAAGAAATGGATGGAAAAACCATCAAGTCGAAGTGCCTTATCTAGTTATAAACCCCATATTTCATATACAAATTTCTCTTTGTCAATCTCCTTGTTAAATTCCTAGTTGTTTTCTTTTGATACCGGGCAAGGAATTTCTTGAAGCATGACATGAGTAGTTGTTGTGTTTTCTTCTTCCTCCATTATATAGAACTCCTTAAAATGATTGAATGCCTCCTCCTTTATATCTTCATATAATGTGACCCTCCCCATTCTCCTTGAGTATTTATTTAAAATTATTCTTATCTTGTCGATCTTTTGATTGTTTATGAAACACAAAAGTTTTTCCATTGCCTTCTTTGAGCCATAAATTTCCAGACTTGATCCTACTACAATATTCATCTTTCCTATGGGTTGAATGTAGCTTCCCACAAAGGAATTTCTGTTGCGGAATCACCTCTTGAGATTCAAGTCGATGTTGAAATTCTAAGAGTTGTTGATGTAGCTTCTTCCTTTTAGCCAATGGGTCAATGCAGTGCTTATTAGCCCATTCTTTTAATGGTTTTTTTGTTGCTCTAAGTTTTTCCTCCCATACATAGTAGGGAGATCCTTGTATTTGTTGTTTCTATGTTTCTTCTATAATGGTTAAATATCTTTGATCTTGTAGGATAAAACCTAAATGGAGGAGGACCACGGTTTTGCATCTACAAAAACAAAAGGGATATTGGCCTAAGATTCGAGGCTCCAGAAGGAATTATACTAGAGGTTACTTCCAATTTCTACATCAAAATCCCAATGTAGATTAATCACTGATCCACATATCCATAATGTTTCCTAGCCTGACTCGTCTATTCATCCAAGTATATTTTCCTCTCTTTGGTTTGATATCCATTAGATCCTAGTCTAGAATCAAATCCTCTACCATTTCTCTAAATTGATATTGAATGATGCTTCCTCCCCTTTTTTATTCAGAGATAGTTTCCTTCATTCATAGGTTTTCCAAGGCTTCATTTCATTCATAGGTTTACCAACACATCTTTTTATCTATGATGAACTAAAGAATACATATTGAATAAATGGATTTGTTGGCCTATGGGATTGAATGTCATATATGTGAGGATACAATTTTGAGTAATTTTGAATTATACTAGCTTAAATAAAGATTGATTCCATAATGTACAGATTTCTTAAAATCCCCCCTAGAACATACTATTGTTTCTTGACTTACTTTCCAGTGTTTGGTTCCAAGTTTCAAAATTTCTCCATCTTCAAGATCTGTTTCCTAGATGAGAAGAATGGTTGGATTCTTATATTTTATTATATATCTTAAAGCTTCATATTTCATGATTGCAAGCTTAGAAATGCCACATAATTGGATCTCTGATGGCACTTGATTTTTTGTATTTTTTATAGAGTGAAATTTAGTTCCAACCCATAAATAACTTTCAATTGAATTCTAAATCCTCTAATAATTGTTTCCTCTCTCTTTTCTTTAACTAATTTTGTTCCTAGCTTCTTTGGAAGGAATTCTTCTTCTTTTACATTATTTCTTGTGAGAACCTCATTGGGAAGATAATATGAATTTTTTGGAGCTATCTATACTTCTTCATTCATTTCAAGAGTGGGATCACTCTTAGAGGTGAGCAAAGTTTCCACTTTAAGATCTCTATATATTGAAGGCACCAAGATTGCAGTGTTAGAATAGGTTGAAGGGAGACATTCACCTTCTGAGAGAGGATTGAAGCTACTAACGAGGGTTCTAATTTTTATTGAGAAAGGATCTCAAACCGATTTGAGGAGAGAAATATATTTCCATTTTTAGAATTAGCTATTGGAAGAGCAACTTGACTTGATTTGAGGCCATTTTTTTACTAATTTCCATCACTCATATGGTTTTTTGAGACCTTGCATTGGAGCTATATTTTTCCAGTCTTTGGTGAAATGACCATATCCATGGAATGATTTACTGGAATTACAACTACTCATAATCCATTTTTTTCATATGGTTCTAATTGTCCAAGTTTAAGGTTATTTCTTT
The DNA here is from genome assembly GCA_032191745.1 of Picea mariana. Taxonomy (NCBI): domain Eukaryota; kingdom Viridiplantae; phylum Streptophyta; class Pinopsida; order Pinales; family Pinaceae; genus Picea; species Picea mariana. Next base: position 166,193 of record JASDQU010011512.1, on the reverse strand, counting down.
AGGAAGCCTTTTTTCTAGATCCACTTCCATGGATATTCTTACACACATGCAAACATTCTTGATATTGGCTCTAATTTATCAATATGTTTCCCCAAAGTGCTACCAATGGCCCTTAAGGACTTATGATTCTAGCAATGCAAAGGAAAATGAAGCAATTGGACCCACACTAGTACTGTTAATGGCCCATCTACATTGTGGTCAAAATCCAAAAGATGGCACAATTATGCACTTCTTGCACCCATGAAATATAAGGCATTCTTGAAAATGAGATCTCGTTATTCTTTCAATTCAAACAGAAATGCATAATATCCTCTCTCATAAAAATAATAAGAAAACTTACCTTTGATCATAGCCATCCAATTTTTTTGCATCCAAACATACATTGTTTTTGGAGAGGAAAAAAATACTAGTCAACTAAATAATGACACCTATTTTAGTGAGAGCCAAAGCTTTGAGATGAGGGACTACATCTAGAAGCTTAACTTAAGGGATCTACTGAGATATTTTGAGAAACATGGAGGGAGGTGGTTTATGAGAAGGCTTTTCAAGGGAAGCACTCAAAGAATAAAAGGTTGTCATTTTAGTAGAAGCTGGGGGAGGGTAACCCCTCCTGGATCCATGTCTAGGAGGGATAGAGAATCGAATAAGTAGATAAGGATGAAGTACATAGGGATAGAGTTTAGTGAGTGAACTCTATACATGAATTGGCTAGTTCGTGAGGAAAAAACTTAGAGTATTGCATATACATGATTAGTAGTAAATAAATCGTTGATTGTTGAAATATTTTTTTAACAATGTAACAATATAATATTAAAATATGATTGGTCAAATGAGATGTCAATATTGTTTATTTACTTTATGGGGAGATATGTAGGATTTAGGGGATCATATAAAGAATCACAAAAATTGACATCCTAGGATTGATTCCTTTTAATCTCAAGGATATCTTAACTTGCAATATTCTCATTTTTGGTGGTGTTATAAAACATCATTAATATAGCCACCTATTATTTTTGTTGGTACACTCAACTAGATATGTAAACTAATCAATTATTCATGCCTAATTGATAATTTGTAACATCAAATGCATCTCATCCTCAACTTCTCCTTGTTTGTAAAATAAGCATACACATTGTTCTTGGTTTATATTTTTCCATCTCCATGATTTACTTGCTACATGGTTAGAACCTTGCTTAAATTGACAAATTAGATGTTTTGAGGCATTGTTATTCTACATAAGTAATCAACAGGTTGATCTCATGTTGATAGAATCACATTTTTTCACTAGGAAATCTTCTTCACATTGTCATTTTTTAATTCATTTTATATAATCATGGTAGCAACCTTTATTTGGAGCTGCAACATTTGGTTGCTGCACAATTTGTTCATGTCCACATGCCTTATTTTGATTACATGTGTTATAAATTGACATCATGCTTCTCCTTCAGATGGTAGGGTCAAACCATGAATACATGTCACTCTTTATAACATAATTGTGGCACTGAATTTTGCAAATATACAAGTTTCTAAAATACAATGCTCTGTAATTAATGTGTACATTCACAATTTCAACATGGAGTAAAACTAAGAGTTGAAGATCAACGTGTTACATTTTCACTTGTATTTTTTGATAAAAAATAATTATTGTTATTTAATAACTCAAATTAAACTTGTATTCACATGTATCCTTCAAAATTGTAGAAAATGATAATGGAGTCCTTCATGTGCTAGTTACTTATTAGACTTAAAGATATATTATGGTCATTTTTTTCATGAACATCATGTAAATGAATTGTTGTATTGTATTTTCTCTAATATTATCCCTCCACTCTCACCCTCACCCTTATATTAGAAAAAAAATGTATTTTCTCTAATATTACCAGCTCACTTCATCTCACCCCACCCTCATATATGAAGATGGGGTGGGATGCGATGATAATATTAGGAAAAATATATTTTCTTTAATATATAAGAGTGGGGTGGAAGAGTAATATTAGAGAAAAATGGACATATTTTTATTTATTTGTTTATTTATTTTAAAATAATTTTGAAATATATTAATTCAAAAAGTAATAACTTTTTTACACATCCAAAATAAGAGAAAAGAAAAATACCTTTTGAAATACTACACCATGATTTTTTCTAATTTTTTAACCTTATAATTTAGTAGATATAATATAATATAGACATTCGTTTATGTTTATCTTAATTAATTAAGTATAGTTCAAAATATAACGTTTAGAGAAAAAAAATGAGAAAAATAGATAACCATTATGAAACAATTATATAAATAGAAAGTAGATTCCATGTAGAATTGGTGATTAGATGTCTGGATCATAACCCTACAATTAAAGTTACATTTAAAAAATGTACAGAATTGGTCCTTTTAAGTAAAAGTAGGCATCTTGATTGAGAGTTCATACATTAAATGTCTAAATCAAAAGTTTAAACCAAATGTTCAGGCCGAGAGCTAATATTTTGGTCAATATTCTTAATTATTACTAAAATTAAAAATAGAATACATGAATTCAAAAACACAAATGCCAAAAAAATATTAAAAAAGATAACCACTATTAAAATTAAAATAAAATCTACATACAAATTTTTAAAACTTTTAATATACACATGAATTCAAAAACACAAATGCCAAAAAAAAATTAAAAAAGATAACCACAGCTGGTTTAAAGATAGATTTAAGAAAGCAACTCTCCATTTTGACTTAAGTTTTAGTTAGAAAATATATTATTTTTTCAAAAAAATTAATTGGTTATTAAAAAATTGAAAATTTTAAAAATTTAATATGAAAACATTTCTTACG
>JASDQU010011512.1:150517-163327 GCA_032191745.1 Picea mariana | reverse complement strand
ATATAAATATAAATATAAATATAAATATATATATATATATATATATATATATATATATATATATATATATATATATATATATATATATATATCACCTCAACTTGTTTAAAGATAGATTTAATAAAGCATGCAACTCTCCATTATTTTGACTTAAGTTTTAGCTAGAAAAGTAGAAATTATTTTTTTTTTGCTTTTAGTTTTTAATTAAACTAATTGCTTAATAAAAAAAAGTTTAAGATTTCAAATGTTTAATGCTAAAGCACTGTAGATTTAATAAAGCATGCAACTCTCCATTTTGACTTAAGTTTTAGCTAGAAAAGTAGAAATTAATTTTTTTTAGCTTTCAGTTTTTTAAAAAACTAATCACTTAATAAAAAAAAGTTTAAGATTTCAAAAGTTTAATGCTAAAGCACTTCTTTCTTTCCTTGAGACAATTTTCTTTTGCAATTAAAATACTATCAAAATATACAATATTATTGACGATAATCGGAAATAAGAGGATTCAAGCAAAAAAAATATGATCCACGTGACAAAGATGATATTGAACAACGAGAGTGGAAGAAAATGTGCATGAGAGAGTGTTGAGCTAGGGAAAGAGGAACATGAAGATTTGTCTAGCATAGTACTATCCATTATATTATGAAGTCATTCTTCATAGTAACTTATTAGGGATTCTTCTCAACAACACATTGGTGATTCATCAAAACAAGTCATGGATGAGTTTACATATCACACTATTAGAGGGGATATTGATAATTTTTCAACACCGTGTTCTAAAAGTGTTCTAAAAGTTTAATCCATTTGATATTTTCTCATTCAATTCCAAGTCAATTCCAAGTCGATGTGTTTAAAATTCAAGATTTATTTTATTAATAGAAAAACATATAAACTTGATTTTACAACACAAGGATGGAATTTAATCAACAACTAGACTTTATTTCATGAAAAGATTCACATTTAGATGATAGTTGCAATGTTGTTCGTATTGATGAAAACATATTTGACAATTGATCCAGATTTATGAGGGAATGAAATGAAGCACAAAAATAAGACAAAAACAAAGAGATGCAGTAATACTCAATTTCTATTAAAGATTGAAATATGTAGAGACTGTAAAAGAAAATACAGAGTGAAATCAACTCACTAGAATGGTGGTAGCTTATCTCTGAGAAGAGATGTGACGTCTATGTGCATTTACAAGAAGATGGTTACAATGAGTCTCCAAAGACATTTTTAACATAAAGCATAAATGAGAAAACCATAAACATCAAAAACCCTAACCCTGGAAGATGAAATGACAAAAGGTTTGTGGGCCCCGATGGAGGTAGTTGATACGTCAACTTCTCTAGGGCATAATTTTTGCATATGATCTATGCTTGGAGCGCTCGATACCTTGTCAGAAAGGTCCAACCGAGGATTACACATTTTGAATAACTCAATACAAGCCTTTAACATATATTGGGTGCTACCAAAAAAATGTCATTTAGGGCCTCAAAACAACTTCAGAAATTTGGGACCCGAAAAACTCTATATTGAGCCAATGGAATAGGTGGGAGGCCACCGATGTCCACCTGGATCAGTCCTCCTCCATTAGGAAACAATGGTATCCATTGCATTGAGTCCCCCCATCAAATGGGGAAACTTCTGTTGAACTTGATGCTTGGTGAGCCACTTGCCTTGGTGTACTAATTGCCCTGCTTTGACAACCTGATAGATTTGTATCTTCTATTGGTGTGTGCCCTTAACCTATGTGTCCATGATCCAATAAATGGTTTTCTATTCCATGCAATCAAGGTTGAGATCTGTAGGTTATAGATGCTCTTCCACCTTCTATGTGTCCAGTAATGGTGAAAAATATGGTCGAAGGAGGTCCACATTGAATACTGGGTGTAAGCCAAGGAAGGGGGGAATACTTAACTCAAAATAATTTTCTCCCATAGCCTTGGTGATGTTGTAAGGTCCATGTTGAAGTGGATGCAACATTCGATGGGGTCTTGTAAGGTGTGTTTTCTACAAATGTAACCAAGCCTTCCTGCTTATCTGAAACTTGTGGGGAACTTGATGTTGATCATGGAGCTTCTTGTACTTAACATTGGCTTTCTACAAAATATCATGGACCTGTTGGCAGATTTGTTGAATCCATTTAATGAATTTGTTGGCCTTGTCGGCCTCAGATTGAGGATCAAAAGATTCTTCCTATGTGGATGCAAGGGGCAATGCTACATCAATGGGGCCCAATCATTGAAAAAATAGGCCCACCTAAAAATAGATGTGGTCGATCGAGTTATGGAGTGATTTATTGTAGTTGTGTTGGACATAAGGAAGGATCTCATCCCGTGTGTGTGGATGCTTGGAGGTGTACATGTGCAGGAGGTGCACAATCATCCTATTAATGACCTCTATTTGTCCATCAGTTTGAGAGTGGAAGATAATGGATTTGGTGAGCTTGGTTTCCGACAACGACCAGAGGCTCAACCAAAATGTGCTCAATAATATGTTGTTCTAATCTAATATGATGATCTATTATAGTTTGAAGTGTACACATACATGCTTAAAGAAGATCTTGGTGGTGGCCTCGGTTGTGATACTCTTTGTGCAGGAGGTCAGAAAGACCATCTTAGATAATTGATCAACAACCACAAATACATAGTCATTTCCATGCTTGGTGGAGGGGAGACCTGACATGTAGTCCATCAAGATGGATTTCCAGGGCCCATCGAGAGTAGGAAGAGGGGTGTAAAATCCTTGTTTTTTAATTGTAGGCATGGAAATGGAGCAAGCAATGCAGGATTCAATATACTTACTAACATATATTCGAAGCTTCAGACAACACAAATACTTCTGTAATATTGCCACTGTCTTCTCCACGCCAAAGTGTCCTGGCACCCGACTGTAGTGGGCTTCCCCAATCAGCTTTGTAAGCTCGCTTGAAGGAACGCAAAGATGACCCATATGACATAGAAGTCCATCCTAAAGATAGAATTCTACAATAGGCATGCCTATTCCAAACATATGGTAGGTCATAGTGAAGTTAGGATCATTTCCATATAGTTATGACCGCCCAAAGGTATCATTCCCACAAGAGTCGAGCACTGTGGTTAGTGCTACAACTGGAGATCAACTGAGGCAGTCAACGACGCAATTGGTGCTCCCTTTCTTATACTTAATGTTGAGGTGAAATTGTTGCAAGTATCTGGACTACTTTTGATGGCATTCATTATGCAATTATCCTTGTGTCTACATGAACTGCAAAGGCTTATGATCTATATGGATGATTGTCTCCTTCCCTAGAATGTAATGCTTCCATCGGTGACAGGCTTGTAAGATGGAATGCATTTCTTTGTCATAGGTGGGGTACATATGGATGAAATTTGAGAGTGTCTCAGTATGATAAGCCATTGGATGGTTGTGCTAAGTGAGAACGACATCAAGAGCATAATCGAAAGCATCAGTCTCAATCTCAAATGGTTGTTGCAGATTGGGTAATGCAAGCATGAAGGTTGAGCATAGGTGATGTTTTGGATCATCAAAATCTTTTTGTTGTGATCTACCCCACAAAAAAATTATTTGCAACCACCTTTGGTCACTAGGTTGAGGGCTCATGTGATATGGGAGAACCCCATTACGAATTTGTGATAGAATTTGGTAAGGCCTAAGAAGTTATGAAGTTCAGTTAGTGTTTTCGAGGCTGGCCAATCACGAATGACTTGGATCTTGGTTGGATCGAAATGCAAACCATGATCATCTACAATGTATCTGAGGTATTTAACTGTGTTCATACCAAAGGAGCATTTCTCTAAGTTAGCATATAACTTGTGTGGTAGGACATGTTGAATGTGCTGCAAGCATTTTTCCCAGCTCTTGTTGAAGACAAGGATGTCATCTAGATATAAAATAACAAAGGAATTGATGAAGGGACTCAAGATGTTGTCCATCAACCTCATGAAGGTGTCTTGGGAATTATTCAAGCCAAAGGGCATGCCTAGCCACTCAAAAAGATCTTCTTTAGACTTGAAGTGGTCTTCCATACATCAGTCTGTATTGTGGGGACCTGGTGGTAACCGAACTTCATATCAATATTACAAAATCACTTGGCCCCCTTGAGTTGGTTGAGAAGGTCATCAATTCGGGGAATTAGGTACCGGTTCCTAAATACTATTTTGTTCATAGCTCTATAACCAATACAAAGTCGTGAGGTCCCATCTTTCTTTTGTACGAGCACATTTTGCCTTTCACAGGGTGTGGATCTTGGTCGAATGTGCCCTTTTTGGAGAAGATATTGGACCTGGCACTTGATTTCCTCATTTTCTAGTAGAGAGAGTCAATACATTGGTCTGTTAGGAAAAGGTGTTCCAGAAGTTATCTCAATTGAATGCTTGACCTGACAGTGCAGAGGCACCTTGGTAGGGGAGGTGGAGATGATTCAATATTCTTCCATGGATTTGTCCACTTGCTTTTTCTATGTAGATGAGCCTTGTGCATAGGCCATGGACATGGTCACAACCTTTCATTCATTCTGAGAGAAAATCATGAAGAGGAAAAATTTCCTAGTCTGGGAGATGACCTTCGTGCACTTCTTAGTTGAGACCAAAGAAATTGCAGTAGGTGGAGCTACCTCTAGGATCCTGTACAATTTTCCGCCCATAGTAACGATGACACTACAAGGTCTAGACTCATATACAACATGACATTTCCACATATATGGCTGGCCTAAAATAACATCACAAACTTCAAGTGGGGAAACATCACACAACACCTCATCCTTGAAGGGCTTGATGCCATAGGGAAAGTGACACTATTGGATGATGTGGAGATCTCATCCTTTGTTGATCCACCCAATGTTGTACGACTGTGGATGTGGTGTCGTAATCAAATCCAACCGCTTCATGACCTCTACTGAGATGAGGCTCTTTTGGCTTACGTTATCAACAATTAAATGTAGCAGAGCACCCATCACCCATATCTATGAGTGAAAAATGTGCTCACCTTCCTCCGACTCTTTTCATTCATTTGGCTGGATCTTAGTGGTATCGACTGTGGCACTGGGTTCTGCATCAATGATCCACTTCACCTTGTCTGGCTCTGAATCAGAGTTAGATCTTGAATCTAACTCTAAGTCTTTCAACTCAGCCACTAATGACTGCTTCGAGCGACATTCATTGGTGTTGTGCCAATGGTTTTTATGGAATCCACACCACTTCCTAATGTCTTTCTTCATCTTCCCATTATCCTTCTTTGTTTGTGGCTTAGTCTGGTTGTCCTATGGTTGTCCATCCTTGATTTGTCCTTTTTTCTATGTGTTGGGGTTTCCTTTTCTTGACTTTTCTATGATGCATCCACAAATCCAAACTCCCACTTATTTCTCTTCTTAAAATTTTGTTCGATTTTGATAGCATATCAATAAGCGACTCCCAGCAACGAGATGCCCAGAAAATACACTTCTGTTTGGATGTACCTATGTAGGGCCCCATGATATTTTAGAACCATATTCCACTCATATTCTCTGATACCCATATTGGTGCACAAAGTATGGAAGGTATTTGTGAAATTTGGCACTGTTCGATCCCTCTCCAGACGCAGTGTGATCCGTCTTGTGTATTGGTCGTCATAGTTTCCAATAGGGTAATATTATTCATTGATGGAATCCATTAAATAGTCCTGAGTGGGCTTGGTCCCAAATATTATAGAATCCTCTATGGATTTTATCTCATATTAAGTCTCCCACCTATGTTTGACATGGGGGACTGCCTTAAGGAACGCAAAGGTGATATTTTCGCTATTAGAAAAATTGTGGAAAGAGAAACAAACTTCTAGTAGATTTAACCACTTTTCCAAAGCATCCTCATCTATTTGACCTTCAAATATGGGAATATAAAAATTAACTTGCACCTTTAAGGGAGCAGTGCCTCCAAAGTGACCGCTTGATGAAGATGCATCTATGGTTGTCAGCAACCGTCGAAGGATTTGGGAAAATCGATCCATCATATTTTTCCTATGTTTCGCGAGGACTTCCATGAGAAACAACCTAATAGGATCTCCTACTCCCTTGTCTCTCTATTCTTCATCCATGGGTGGATGCTCAGGTTGGAAAGAGAAGTTTTCCTCAAGAGAAATTAGTTCAAGACCCAACTCTCTATACCCTGACCTTGTTGGGGACATGCACTAAGAAAGAACAAAGAGAATACTGCTCTAATACCACTAATATAGATTTATGAGGGAACAAAATGAAGCATGGAAATATGACAGAAACATAAAGGTATAGTAATACTCAGTTTCTATTAAAGACTGGAATATACAGAGTCTGTATAAGAAAATACATAGTGAAATGAACTCACTAGAATGATGGTAGCTTATCTCTGAGAAGAGATGTGGTATCTATGCACATTCACAAGAAGATGGTTACAATGAGGCTCCAAATTCCTTTTTAACATAAAGCATAAATGAGAAAACCCTAACCCTGGAAGATGAAAAACCAAAAGTTTTGTGGGCCCCGTTGGGGGTAATTGATATGTCAACTTTCCTAGGGTGTAACCTTTTCATATGATCTCTATTTGGGGAACTCGATACCTCTTCAGAAAGGTATAGTTGAGGATTACACATTCTAAATGACCCTATATAGGCCTTTGCATCTATTGGATGTTTCCACGTCAAAAAAACATTGTTTAGGGCCTCAAAATGACCCCATAAGTTTGGGACCCGAAAAACTGTAGGAAAATTGTCAAAATGGAAACTGTATGTTGAGCCAGTGGAATAGGTGGGTGACCATTGATGTACACCTGGATCAACAATATTGATTCAACTCACATCATGTTGATATGATTGTTGATCACACAATGCACATGCATGTTCATAAGATATTTTTTTTTTCTTGGAAATAATCAACAATATCACAAGCTCAAATACTACATGGTTTGTTGAAACAAAAAATTTAAGATATGCAAAAGAAAATTTGAGAGTTCAATATGAAAGATGCATGAAGGCCACATAATATATATTATAAAACATAGCAAGGGCCTTTAGTGCAATTATTGGAAAGGCACAAACCTATGATATCGTGGCCAGTCGTAGAGCAATCATGCAAGCAATTGTTGTTGGCCATGAAGTATTGAGACATTAAATGGTAAAAGAAACATCAAATTTATTAAAAATTTCTAAAAGAACAGTTGAAAGGTATAACAAATTTAAGGTTCATTTGGACCAAAATGATGAGATTGCTTGTTTGGTTGTTATTTGCATGCAACCATATCAAGATAGAATTGTGAAGGTGTTTGAGAGACGGTTATAGCATTTTGGGAATCAAACTCTTTTTTGTGTTCTACCAATTGAGAAGAAACTTGTATGTTGACAAGTATCTTGAGGCATATATGAGAGTCATTCAAAACATAAATTGGAAATCACTCAAGCCAAGTTGTTTGAAAATTTCAAGAAAAGAATTATAGGGGTTGAAATCGTAATTAACGCATTTGACAAGTTAAAAAATTGGTATATTAGGCCAAACATTGTTTGTGACACATACTATTGTCGTTACCACATGGAATTTAAATTGTATTATGAGACATTCCAAGAAATTCATTTTCTAGGTGACCCTCCTCCTTCATTTGTTTATGAATTTGTTTCCCTCTTACTATGCAATGGAAACATTGGAGATTTTTTTTACAAAAGTAAAATATGTTGGAGGAAAAAATGTGATGATCGTGATAGCCTATCACTCTTTGATAAAAAAAATTCCTATTGATCTTTCTAAACCTGGATTGACAAATAACATGGTGAAGTGGAAGAGATATGAATATGTGTTTTTAATTCACATATCCTCTTTAGGGGCGACCTCCAAAAAAAATTGATCTATTTGAAGATGGCATTACCATCACATATTTCATGTAGAAGTTTAGAGATCAAGTATAAAAATGCATCAAACACTCTCACAAGGATAAGTGGCAGGATTTATAGTTCAAACAATCTCATGAAGTATTTGCTAATGACATAATATTATTACTAGTTAACTTTACATAAAACTATACATTCACTACACAGAGGGAGATACAAAGAGAATACTATCATTCTGACTATGTTAGTATATTTCTACACATTATGCGATGTTTATCATTAGTATATTTCTACACATTATGTGATGTGTATCATTAGAGAAATTTTGCGATCTAAAATAGACCTCCTAAGGAGAATAATAAAATAAGAGTTATGAATTTTCAAAAAAAAAAAGAAAAAAACTAGTTTTTTTAATTGTATTTTTTACTTATCTCCTTATAAGTTAACAATATATAAATAATTAATATTGTATAAGCCACATAGAGAAGTTGTAAATATATGTACATTAATAAAAGAAACAAATATATGCATTTTTCTATATCAATGAATTTATCACATATAATTAATCCATTATACTTATTTCATGTTCTAACTATTGACTCCATTGTTGATCCACCTTTGTGTTCAATACCATTTAAAGAGGAAACATAACTTTTTAATTACAAAGAGGAGGTGAAGAGCAAGAAAAAGGTGTTGATAATAAAGAAAATGGAGATGTTGGAAGAACACCAAAGTGAGGTAGTCCACATGTAAAGACGAAGAGGCAAAAGATGGAGAGTTGTAGAGAGAAGATAAGATGTAGTACAATGGTGTTTAAGAATTGTTACAAAGTAGAAGCATCATAGTAATATTTAGTAGAATATAATCTATGTAGTGTGCACTAGAAAAATATTTTTTCTTAATATGGTTGGATGACGGAGTCACTTTGTAAGGTGTCTTTGACTGTAATAGAAGATAGACATTCCACTAGTTAAAAAATTGACACTGCATACGATTCTTTTTCACGTGAATGTTTTGAAAAACCATAGAAATCTGGTGAGAAGTAGGATACTAATTTTTTTTTTAGGATGGTGACCTTAGAGTTAAATTTACGGTGTTAGAGTGATGATCTCAACGTTACTCTTTGTTTGGTCAACTATTTATAACATCTATGTTAGATTATATATTTAGTTGCAAAAGTTTTCCTAGTTAGGGGTAATTTGTTAAGACCCACCTTTGATGAAGAGTTATTCATACAACCCATGTTTGTATGATTGCATATTTAGTTGCAAAAGTTTTCCTAGTTAGGAGTAATTTGTTACGACCCACCTTTGATGAAGAGTTATTCATACAACCTATGTTTGTTGGAGTTTCATATTTGGTTACGGTAAATCAATATGCTAGAGTTATTTGTTAAAAGGAGTCATTCATAAAACCCATGATTGTTGGAGTTCCATATTTGGTTATGGAAAATCTGTGTGGTATAGGTAATGTGTTAAAACCCATATTTGGATAGGAGTTATCCATAAAACTCATGTTTGTTGAAGTTTCATATTTGGTTCATGAACATTTATATGGTTAGGGGTAATTCATTTAAACCCACATTTGGGTAGAAGTCTTCCATAAAACCCATGTTTGTAAATTGTTGGAGTTTCATATTTAGTAAGGGCTAATTCATTTAAACTTTATACTTATTGATGTTAGGGTATATTATTGAAAATCTCATATATGCAATTTTAAGGTGGTCAACTATATAAAATATTTTAATTTTTAATTTGTCATGATTATTTCATTGGAATAGCTCATCACAACAGATCTTATAATATTTTGAAATTTTAGACTATGCAAAGTAATTTTCCTTAGATCCCAGATTCTTTAATTACTAGCTTTGCTTGAATTTATGAAATAAATGAGCAAAAGAACACACCAACCACACACAAATGAACATAAAATATATCATGAGAAACCCAAAAAGGGAGAAAACCCAACTAGAAGGTGAGGCTTATGCTCTGCTCTCTTTTCTTAGTTATGGAAATCAAATACAAAGAAATATGCACTCATTGTGGAGTTGTATTTAACACTATGGTTTGTATGACTGGTACATAATATTTTCCTCCTATGTTATGCTTTCAAAATGACACTCCTAGATGATTTGCTCAACTATGGAACAAATACAATGCTAAAGAATGGAACTCTTCCTCCTCCTAGTGGCTTTGTATTTAACATAGCTCGATAACCATCTAGGGTTAGGGTTTTGACTTCTTCAACCCTCAATTAATGATAAAGTTTGGACCTTATAGAATATTCTTGAAATTCCACATGTGTCTAGCCTCACATGTTTGACTAATGGGGATTGACGTGGCATCCACTCGTACCATGGTACTCAACAAAGTAGGTCAACTTGCGGGAGGCATAACTTTTGCATATGAGTTTTGAATGAGGTGGTTTTTGCACCGTTGAAAAGGTCTCGATGCATAGAGCAACATCAAGGGTGTGTGCACAAGTTTTGGACATTGTAACTCCCAATAAATGACAATTAATGCCTTAAAATGGCTTCGAAAGGTTCCAAAGCCCAAATTTCCAAACTAGGAAGTACCATTAAAATGACCCTGTAAATTAATACCTCCAATATTTTCCACCCAAAAAATAGCAAGATAAATAACAAATTAAATTATAACTCAATCCCCCCCGGGGGGGGCAGCTCAATTGGCAAGTGCCGTGAAAATGAAGTTCCATGAGGTTTCGAGTTCAACTCCCCCCCGACTTACAATGTGTGCCGCGTAAGAAGCCTCATGGACACACCTGGAGGTTATAGTGGTAGCACGTGCCCAACTAGTTGTTAATTCCTCCAGACATAAAAAATAAAAAATAAAAATAAAAATAAAATTATAACTCAATCCAAATCAATTGTTTTATTATAACTCATGTTTAAGTTGAAAAAGTACACTACAAATTGCAATATTAATATATTAATATGACCACATAACTTAAAATAACAGTGAATTTGACATAATTGTTTTAAAATTCTATATACATATAATGTAAAATAAAATGCATGAAAAACTCATATTCTTATTGTATTGATGCACTAACAAACTATTTGACGAATGGATTTTATTAATATATCCATGTATTATATATATTAATATAACCACATAATTTAAAAAAACAATTAATTTGATTTAAATGTTTTAGAATTCTATACAGATATAATGTAAAATAAAATGCATGAAAAACTCATTTTTCATTTTTTTATTTTATTGGTTGATTATAACTTCGTAATGTTCGTTTCAAACCCTTACATATAATATTGTAAAAAATTGATTTGTTCAATAACTTTATATATATATATATATATATATATATATATATATATATATATATATATATAATCAAAATATTAATGATTTATCAAATAAATAAAAATTAAATTAATAAAAAATACATTTTAAAAATCCACTTAACAATGAAAAATATCCCACATACTTTTATATCTCTTTGCATATGTTAATAATTAGGATTAATATTTTTTTATTACATAACAAACAAAAATACTATAAAGTTTGATAAGGTGTATGTTTATAATATTTTTGGTTTGGATTCTTGAATATAATTTTTTTTTCTTTGAATTTTTTTTCATATTCATTTAAAAAAAAATATATTTAGACTTTCTCACTTTCTCATACCCCTATCTAATATAAAAAAAAAAAGAATATTTAGACTTTCTCACTTTCTCATACTCCTATCTAGCTCTTTAAGAGTTTCAATGTTGAATAAAATCTTCTTCTCAAAGGGGACAAAAACTATTAATTATTATTATTTATTTATTTATTTTTTATTTCTCCGTTATGTCGATATGTAACATTGATTTGTTCATAACAAAATAAAATATGTTAAATCAAACATGACAACATCTCGAGCCTTCAAAAGCAAAACTCCACAACTTTTTTTTTAACTCCATCAAAGAATTCGTAGAAACAAAAAACTCCTAGTTGTTGTTTTAGAGCCTCCTTGGACAATTCATCTTCTTTTGTATTCAGTAATCTCAGAATATGTTGGAAGGCGAGCCAACTGAAAAACTGAAAAGAGAGCTTGATGTCTCTCATAATTGCAAAGAGTCTAATTTTTTGTATAGTGATTTTGTTTCTTTCCCAATCAATAACCAATTTGGAGTCTTTGAAGACTTGTAGCTTCCATAGGTCCTTTTCTTTTGCATCTTCTAGTAGCATCCAAAGGGAAATAAATTATGCTCTCTTGTTTCTGCCAGATTTAGGGGCATAAAAGATATAAATATAATGGTTGTGATTGATGTTTAGGACTACTCCTACAACACACTTGGTGGTCCGAGAACTTTTATCCGATGACCATTACATGAATTGCATTAAAGAGCATAAATAAAGCTTATGTGCATCATAAACGAAGAAGATAGAAATATGGAGAAAGGATGAGAACTGAGGCAAGAAAACAAAGCTTGATAATGGAGTTTGTCCCAAGAATAGAGTACATCTTTGGGTCCACTTTGAAGTGAAGAGGCCTTTATATTATCTCAACAAAAATTGGCATAATACATGGCTATACCTCAAAATTGGAAACAACCTTCTAATGTGTTGCCTGGATGAAAAATCTGACTACACTAGTGGATTCGTGGCAATAACCCCTGTAGAAATGACTATCAAATCATTAAATTCTGACACTACTCATCCCAGGCCCTTGTGGGCTCTTCACCTCATAATGCATGCCACTGTAGTTTGCAATCAATGCTTGTACTTGCATAAAAATTTGTGTCATTGTACAACTACTGGTGTGAACCCTGAGCATAGAAAATAACTGGGTTTAAATTAAAATCCCTGGGCAAAGATACTAAGCTCGTATGTTTGGTTTGTTGGTAGTCGAATGTAAAATTAGGCATATGGTTGGGTGAGGTTCGGGGGTCAAACCATGTGGACCCCCCATTTTAACATTGGTTATAATATAGTTACAACAGCTATATTAATATAGTGGCATCGA
>JASDQU010011512.1:125990-150408 GCA_032191745.1 Picea mariana | reverse complement strand
ATGCACAGAATTCTAGAAGGTGGTCGGATTTGTGTTTGAATATCATCATCGGTCGGTCCGGTCGTCGGATCTGGCCCGACCTTTTATATTTTTTTTATTTGGTCATTCTTGGGCCTTCCTTGGGCATTTCATGGGTACCACATGGTGCCCATTGATTGAGCCATGTGGCACCCTGCTACTTGTGAAATATGTCTAGTTAGCAGTTGACTCATCTACCACTTGTCTCGTTGTCAAAATGTCATGTGGAGGCCCTTGTGTAGTGCCATGTGGCGTCACTTGGGTGTGCCACATGCCACCTACCAATTGGCCCATGTGGTTGCCAATTTTTCCAAATCAACAGGCCATGTGGCAGCTTGACATGTTGCCACATCATAATGACATCATGATGAGGTCACCCTATATGGTCAACTAATGACGTCATATGTACGAACATTGATGTCAACAGGTTGACTGCAACTTTGACGGGCCATATCTTCTTCGTTCGGACTTTTTTTGAGGTGTCGTCTGCACCGTTGGAAATCTCTCGATGAGATCTTCAACTTGGTGTCATTTTTTGTGGAGATTCAAGGACCTTGAATTTTTTCCCTTTTAGATCCTCTTGGATCATTCCTCCCCACTAAGAATCCTTTGAGATTCCAAACGCCTTATCAATCAATAGATAGGTGAGGGAATTTCTCCCTCGCTCTTGCCTTCTCGGTCCACCGTGCTTTTCTTTGATGTGCTCCTTTAAGGCCTACTCGAAGATATTCAACACCACCCCTATGTGAATTTCTCATCCTTCTATCCATGATTATATCTTCATTTAACTCGTCCAAGTACTCAAGAGAAAACTCATCCACTAAAGGTACTAAAACACTCTCCCTTTTATCCATGATCATTGGAATCTCTTAAAGTTTCAAGTTCTCTACATTTACAACTGAGCATATCTGCATGTATGGTGGTATATCTAAGAAAAAAGAATTTGTGCCAATATTCTCCAAGATGGAGAAGGGTCCATATCTGATGGGCTTGATCTTCTTTCCTTCTCCCTTCAACCTATCTTTGTTGATGTGGAGCCACACTTGATCTCCCACTTGAAACTTGTGATCAACTATGTGCTTGTTATGGCGAGCTTTGTATTGTTCCTGAATCTTTTCCAACTATTCCTGAACCGTCTAGTGTACCTATTGAATCCTTTGAATGAACTTGCAGGCTCTATATTCATCTCTTTGTTCACTTGAGTCGACATATTTACCAAATGTCAAGTCCAAGGGAGTCTTAGGTAGATACCCAAAAGATCTACCCAAAAGATGTCTGATATGGTGAAATCTGCGTGGAAGACTGTAAGGATCTGTGATATGCATGTTGCACATACTGTATCTGATCATCCCACAACTTGGTATTTTTTCTACAGTAACCTTGAAGCAAATGAACCATTTATTTTTTTAAAAACAAGTGTCTATTCGTCAGTCTATGGATGGGTAGTAGTACTCCTCTTCAACTTGGTGTCCATCATTCTCCACAATCTCGTCTAGAACTCTCCAAGGAATTAAATGTCTCGACCTGAGATAATGGATGTGGGTAGTCCAAACTAGACCCATACATGCTGAAAGAAAAGATGAGCAATTTTCTCAGAAGTGATCTCCTTTTTACATGGCATCAAGACACACATCTTGCTAAACCTATCCACTACTACATACTACTAGTCATTACCCCTTTTTAACATAGGAAACCCCCCTACAAAATCCATGGAGATACTCTCCCAAGGATGAGAAGGAACATGGAGTGGTGGGTACAACCCCAATTTTCTAGTAGTGGGCTTACAAGTAGAGAACATCACACACCCATTTACATACTTGGTTATAATATCTTTCTTCTGAGGCCAATAACAAAGCCTCTGTAGATGAGCCATAGTTTTTCCTACCCCAAAATATGCAGGCACGAGAGAAGCATGAGCTTCTTGAATTACATTGACTCTTTCACTTGTAGGAATACATAACTTTCCAAAATGGTAGAGTAAATTTCCCTGCAAATGATAGTTCTCTACTTGTGCACCATGGGTTAGCTTCTCATAAATATTTTTAAAATGTCCATCAGTAGCATATTGTTCAACATAGATATCATGAGATAAAGAAGCATTTTTCAAAACAATAGATGCAGAAATAGGAGGCCTAGAAAGCATATCTTCTACTTTGTTACATGTACCATTTTTATACTTGATTACCAAGTGGAACTGTTGAAGAAACCCCATCCATCTGAAATGGCGTGCTTGTTGTAGCTTGGTTTTTGAATGGAGGTACTGTAAGGGATGGTGGTCTGTATGTATAACAATATACTTACCTATCAAGTAGTGCTTCCATTTCTTTACACTTTGAACTAAGGCGTACAACTCTTTGTCATATGTGGGATAATTAACAACAGCTTGAGAAAAGGTTTCGAGGTGACAAAAAATAGGATTACGATGGTGCATCAATACTATACCCATGGCATATCCACTGGCATCAGTCTCAATCTTGAATGGTTGTTGCAGGTCAGACAAGGCTAATACTAGTGTTTTTCTTATCTTCTCTTACAAAGTGTCAAAAGATTTATGTTTCCTTCCTCCCCACTAAAAGAAATTCTTCACACTGGTGAAGGCATGCAAAGGGGATGCAATGAATGAGAAGTTGGCTATGAATCTTCTCCAATATTAAATTTCACCCAAGAAGCTTCACACTTCTGTTACAATGGTAGGCTTAGGCCAATTTACAATTACATCAAATTTGGAAGGATCAATTTTCAATTTCCCCCCTCGTACAATATGACCTAAGTATACTAAAGATGTTTTTCCAAATTCACATTTGGACAATTTTACATACAATTTTTCCCTTTGCAAAGTGTCCAACACTTCATTTACATGACTTACATGTTCTTCCCAAGTTCTAGTAAAAAAAAGGATATCATCTAAGTATACAATTACAATGTCATATAAGAATTTTTGAAATACATCATTCATTACACGCATGAAATTTTTTGAGGAATTGCAAAGCCCAAATGGCATCACTAACCACTCAAATAGACCATGCTTGGTTTTGAAGGTAGTCCTCCACTGCACAAATCCAACTTAGTAAAATAAACAACATTATTTAATTGATCAAGCAAATCATCTATACGAGGAAGGGGGTATTAGTTTTTCACTCTGATTTTGTTGAGAGACCGATAATCAACACACATTCTCCATGTGCCATCTTTCTTTGACACGGACACAATTGGAGAACCATGTGGAGATGAACTAGTCATGATGACTCCTTGGTCCAACAAGTCCTGCACTTGTTTCTTGATCTCTGGCATTTCCACCGCTAACATATTGTACATGCCCACATTTGGAAGAAGTAAATCTTGTTGAATATGAATCTCATGTTGAATCTCCCCCTTGGGAGGTAATCCACCTGGTTCTTGAGAGATATCATCATAGTTAGATATAACATCAATCATTTCATCTTTATGTGAGGGATCACATCCTTGGAAAGCATCAGATGTCTCAATATATTTTTCTCTCACAACCATGAACACGTATCTCTTGTTATTGTTGATGAGTCTTTTCATTTGTCCTGCACTAATAATGGTTGCATCAACTTTCATACTGTGGGCTCTAACAATGTATTCCACTCCATATTTTGTGAGATGGTATTTGTTCTCATTTATGAAGAAGACTGCATTTCTATCATAAAGGTAGGGGCTTCCAAAAACTATTCCACATATATCAAGTGGGACAACATCCAAATCAACCTCATCTATCAACTTTGAAATAATGGAAAATACAACTCTACATTGATTGGTGCCATTTAGTTTTGTATTGTCGCACACCCAAGCAAGAGGGTAAGGTTTAGTATGAGGTGTTGTTTTTAAACCCAACTTTTTAGAAATGGTTTATGAGATTAAGTTAACTTGAGAACCCATATCAAATGTAGTATCTATTTTTATGTGTTTAGATACAACTCTTATATGAAATAATTCACTTCTTCTTCTTTCATTATCATGAGATTTACTTGTAGAACTTGAGCCAACATGAAAGGAATTTTTACCTTGTACTCCAACGATTGTAATCCTCATTTCATCACCTGAATCATAACCAAGTTCTTGTTGCATTGTAGCAATAGTTTTTTGCTTCCTTTTTCCACCAAATTTTTTAGGATTTAGATCTAGATGTAGCTTCCAACAATGCTCATCATCATTCCCATCTTTCTTGCAATGAGTGCAAAAAGGCTTTTCTTCCTCTTTTTTTTTGTCATTGTCTTGTTGTCCTTTATTTTGCCTTTGAACTTCTTTCCCTAGAACTTGGAAGGTTTCTTTGCATGGTCTTCTTGTACATTCTTTCCCTTGCTTTCAAGGTGAGTTGCTTGCACACACACCTCATCTAAATTTGTGGGATTAAAAAACAACAATGTGTGACGAATGTAGCTGTGAATTGCACCAATATATTTCATCAAAGTCTCCCGAGAGTCTAAAGGAGCATTCAATGCAAGTGCCTTTTTCCTAAACTCTTCTATGAAACTCTAAACACTCTGACCTCTACCCTGTCTCAAATTTTTCCATTCCATCATGGATTTTTGTACATGATCCAATAGCAGATGTAAATTCAGACCATGAAGAGAGGAGTTTACCATTATGTTTGCTACCTTTTTGAAGTTTTCTCTCCCACCATACAAGGGTTGTTCCTTCGAGCCGAAGAGAAGACAAATGGATCTTCACCTCTTACTCTTCGATCTATTGTACACGATAGTAAACTTCGATCTATCTAATCCAATTATTTAACTTATCTGCATTAGCTTCTCCATTAAAAATGGGAAAATTAAATTTGACATCTAATTTCAATAATGGAATTTTCGAAGAATTCTGATGAAAATTAGAATGATGAGAAAGAGAGGAAGAGGAAGAAGAGCTTGAACTTGAAGATGGAGATGGAGGCTCGGGAGGGTCTTCTCAATTTCCCTGGTTCAATGATTAATTATCCTCTTCTTTAACTTTCTTCTTCTTTCCTTATTTTCTACCATGCCTGACATCAAGTAGAAAGATATGTGGAAATCCTTCTCATTCTCTGCATAAATTTCTTCATCCTCCATTTTCCTTCTTCGAGTTGTACATCCAATCTCTAGGTTGAAAGCCTTGGGTTTTCCTTCACCTGCTTTGATATTGGACCTAGTAAGCATTCACACTCGTAGTTCAAGTCAAATAACATTGCTTTGGTACCAACATGATCTGAGATCATTTATTTGATGACCATTACATGAATTTCATTAAAGAGCATAAATAAATATTATGTGCATCATAAATGGAGAAGAAAAAAATATGGAGAAAGGATGAGAAATGAGACAAGAACACAAATCTTGATAACAGAGTTTGTCCCAAGAATGGACTATGTCTCCGGGCCCACTTTGAAGTAGAGAGGACTTTATATTAGCTCAACACAAATTGTCATAAATACATGGCTATACATAAAAACTGGAAATGGCTTTTTGATCTACTTCCTCGATGCAAAATATGACTGCACCAGTGGATTCATGGCGAGAAACCATGTAGAAATGACTGTCAAATCATTAAATTATGACACTTCTCATCCCAATATCTCTTGGGATCTTTGCCTCGTAATATGTGCCACTTCAGTCTGCAATCAATGCATGTCCCTGCATAAAAATATATCTTGTCATATGGTTGTTGCCGTGGACCCTGAGCATAGAAAAGAATTGGGTTTAAATTAAAATCCCTAGGTGGAGATACCAAGCCTGTCTGTTTCGTTTGTTGGTAGTCGAATGTAAAATTAGGCATATGGTTGTGGGAGGTCCGAGGGTCAAACCCCACAACCCCGCCATTTTAATTTTGGTTATAATATAGTTACAACAACTATAATAATATAGTGGAACCGAATTACATTTGATATATATATATATATATATATATATATATATATACACCAAACGTTTTCCATAATTAATCTTTTATCGCCCAATTGATTAGATGCATGCATGAACTTCTAGAAGTTGGTCAGATTTGTGTTTGAATATGGCCACTGGCTAGTCCGACTACCAGATCTGGTGTCGGCCAGCCTGGAATTTTATTAAAAAAAATATTTGGTCATTCTCAGGCATTCCTTAGGCATTTCAGGGGTACCATGTGGTGCCCTACTACTCGTCGAATTTATCTAGTCCACAACTGACTCATATTCCACTTGTCTTATTGTCAAAAGGCCATGTGGTGCCATGTGGCATCGCCTAGGTGTGCCATGTGTCACCTACCAATTGGCCCATGTGGCCACCATTTTTTCCAAATCAACATGCCATGTGGTAGTTTGTCATGATCCCACATCAACATGTTGATATTATCATGATGTCATGCTAATGTCACCATGTACGGTTGACTGATGACGTCATCTGTATAGAGGCTAATGTCATCAAGTTGACTTTGACTTGGTTGACCGCAACTTTGAATGGCCATATATTCTTCATTCAGACTTTGTTTGAGGTGTCATTTGCGTCATTGGAAATCTATCGATGAGCTCTTTGACTTGGTTTTGTTTTTGCTGAGATTTGAGGACCTTGAATTTTTTCCCTTTTATATCCTCTTGAATCACTTGTGGGGATCGAAAAATCCCCATGGCATATCATAATCAATGGAAGGAGGGATGAGATTCCTTGGGTTCTTAGCATGTGGATCTTCCTTGAACTCTGTAGCCTACAAGAGTGAGATTGCAACAATTACTTATGGGTGTACTAATTTATCTTAAACACTGCTTGATTCCTTTCCCACCAGATGTTAGAGATCATCATACTTGGGAGACCCATATACATATTTACCTCCCTGTCTTATACCCAAGCTTGGTAGGAATCTTCCAGTGATGTCTCGTTCCAACATGTCTTTTCCTTTAACTTATTTTTAACCATCTTTGATACCTGACCTGAAAATGGGCATGTAATAAAAATATGAGTAATTGTTCCAAAATTGGATTTGCACAACAGACATAAACTCAGACCTACCCAACCTCTTTTAAGGAGGTTGTCCCACATCAACAGCTTGTTGTTGAGGGAATTCGATAGGGTTAATTTTCATCTTGGTGGGATTTAAACTTCTAGAGTGGTTTCCACCACCACTTTCTCTAGCCTTGGTGTCATTCTTCTTGCTAGGCTTTGTAGCCTAGCTTTACCGTGTAGGATCCATCTTTTGGGTTTACGGTCGAGCATAAGGAGTTTGTTAATTCCTCATCCACATTGATGTAGTTTTCACATAGTGTATTGATGTATGAGTTCCATTCCAATGTTATATCATCCTCTAGACCAAGGCCAACGGATTTCCACCCCTCTCATTCTCTTGGTTTTGGAGTCCTAGCACATGCATCATATAGGGTCATTATTCCTCTATCTCGAAGGGTGTGGATAAGGGTAGTTGATAGTCTAAAATTATTGCGTGTTGCTAACTAGGGGTCCTCCCTAAGGTGTATGCTACGACCATTATCCACCTTCTAGGTCGTCTAGGCACTCACCAATGAGAAATGAACAACAAAGTATTCCATACTAATGTTCCTTATGAGGATTTTATCGGGGATCGGAACCATTCGTCGATTGTCATGTTGGGAAAATATTTTGAGTTCATTACATGAACCCATAGGGTGTTACTTTTTGTTATCCTCCAGAGGTTCTTGCCTCCAAGGGTTGTGCCAAAGGAAAAATGTCCTTTAATCCCCAGCCACCAAGTTCTTTCAAAATAGCTATATATTTCCAATGCACTAGGTGTAATCCCCCTAGGAATTTTTGTCCTGCCCACAGGTACTGGAAACTTATTCTTCAAATATTTTGTATCACTCCTTTGGGGATCGCCATAATATATTTTCAATACACTAGGATTCTCTCCAGGATGGCTTTGAGAAGGGTCACCCTGCCACCTCTCGACAAGATCTGATTGACCCAAATCAAAATTTTGGCTTCTACCTTTATGGAAACCCATCCCCAATCTTTTTTTTTTAACAATCCAAGTTTAGGTAGAAACCCAGGTATTTGATCCTTTCTGATATGGTTGTTTAATGTGTTGGGATCAGATTGTGGAGGGAGGTATGTTTTTCATTGGAGCAATTATTAAAGATGATGCATGACTTTTCCATATTAATCATCATTCCTATCACTTTACTAGAAAGATCAAGTATTTGTTTGAGAGATTGTACATTTGTATGTGTGCCAAATATGCAATAGAATACTTTTTTGACGAACAGAAAGTGAGAGACCATCTCAGATTCAGAGACCTTTACAC
Source organism: Picea mariana (assembly GCA_032191745.1). Classification (NCBI taxonomy): domain Eukaryota; kingdom Viridiplantae; phylum Streptophyta; class Pinopsida; order Pinales; family Pinaceae; genus Picea; species Picea mariana. The sequence continues at coordinate 142,155 of JASDQU010011512.1, read as the reverse complement.
CTTTTAGGGTTCTTCTCACCATGGCTTCTTTTATTATTTTGCAGAGGGCTTCCACAAAAATTAGAAAAAGGAAAGTGGACAGGGACAACCTTGGCAGAGGCCCTGCGAGAACTTGAAGAAAAGGGATGGGGAACCATTGATCAAGATGGTGAAATTGGCACTTCTTAAACATCCCATAATCTAGTTCACTGACCCCAGACTCATCGCCATATAGAGGAGTACTATTCTCAAGAATGTCCAATGGACCATGTTGTAGGCCTTAGCCAAATCTAGTTTGAGGATCGTCGCCTTAAGTTTTTTGTTTTTTACAGAGTGAAGAGTTTCTTGTGCAATGGCCACCGCATCACGGATCTATCTATTTTTTAGGAATCCAAATTGTTCTTCACTAATAAACTCACTCGACATAGGATGTAGGAATCTAGCGATGATTTTCGATATTAGTTTGTAGGAGACATTTTCACAAGATATAAGTATGGAGTCCCCAAAAGTTTATGTCTTTTGTTTCTTTTGGATGAGGAAAATAAGGTTGGAGTTAAGTGCCCCATGGACTTTTCCTGATCTTTGGGATTGTCTAACCATTGAAAGGAGGTCCTCCTTTATCATATCATAGAAATTTTTATAAAATTCTACAAGGAACCCATCCAGTCTCAGGCTTTTTCCACTTTGATTTGTGAAAAAGGCACCTTTTAGTTCATCTTTTGACACTTCCTCATCTAGGTACTTGTTCATATCTTCTGTAAATGCTCTGGGAAATTTATTTACCACTTCCAGTATCTCTTGTTTATGGAAACCTTCGAGGGCTTCAAATATTTTTTCAAAATGGCGTGCTCCCACTTCAGCTTTCTCTCTAAAGGTGGATGCCTTGGACCCTTAGTCATATTTTATCTCCCATATAGTGTTAGTGTTCTTTCGGTGGTTTGAAAATTTATGAAAAAAATTTGTGTTGTTATCTCCCTCCTTTATCCAAAGTCATCTGCTCTTCAGTGTCCACACCTATTTGTCCATCTTTAACCACTCATTCTTTTTTTCCTCTAGACTTTTTAACTTTTTGTTTTGTGTGTGGTTTATAGGACCTTCATCAATATGGTTGAGTAATGTAAAAATGTTTTTCTCCACTGCAATGATTTCCCTCTGTTTTCTGTCCTTCCATAAAAGAAGCCATTGTTTTGTGGCCCTTTCAATTTTCTTCAAGTTTTCTATGAATTGGACCATCATTGTCCTCGATATATTTGGAGAGAGTCTCTCCCAATTAGATGTAACCAAGTTTATACATTCTTCCTCCTCAAACCATACCTCACTTATTTTTAACAGGGTTGGGGGGGATTCTAACCCCGATCTCCACTGAAGTGAAATAGGGCGATAGTTTGATATACCCCCTTTCTTCGCCTATGTTTTAAACAAGAACCCTAATTCCATAATGGCTTCTGAGATTAGAAATATGTATAATATTTTTGCAATGTATTCTTCCCATGTTCTGAAACTATGCCATGTAGGAATTATCTTGGTTGGTTCTAGGTCAACTAAGTGGATTTTTCCATAAGGGAGCAGAAGGAAACCCTCTAACGATCCTCTCTTGGGTTGTTCCCCCAAATACCTCGGAGAGAGAGGGTGAAATTCAAATCACCACCTACTACTGTGAGGGAGTCCTAAAAAACATTTGTCACAACCAGGGTTTCCCAAAAAGGGACCCTATCAAAGTAGGGGTTGTAAATATTGATGGCATAAAAGGAAAAATCATAGTATTTATGCCTTAGGGAGACCATAATAGTAGACCCGTCAAAAGAATAATACAGGGCTTCAAACGTCGGGCTCCAACTAGTGAGTAATCCCACGGACATTCCTTATATGTCTAAGGCACTGAATGACTAATTCTTTAGCTAGGGTTCTAGGATCTCCCTACACATTGTTTCATGGAGAAAAACGATGTCAAGCTTCTGGCTCAATATCGATCTTTTGAGGGATAGTCTTTTCCGAGGGTCCCCAATTCCTCTACAATTTAAGGATAAAATCATCATCATGTAGAGGGAAACATGGCACTCCCTTCTCTAAGGACAATGGTGATGGTAGATTGTTTTCCTTTTCGTGTTTCTGCAACTGCCTTTTCTTTTTCCTTATGTATATGTGATTTTCTTCCATCTTGTGTGACTGGAGGGGGTTCCAAAGCCAGTCCTCCTTTAGATGGGATGGCATCCTTAAGGCGATTTTTTGACTTATGTGTGCACCTTTGGAACAAGCGAGGGGGGGAAGGGTGGGTCATTGAGAGAGGAAAGGAAGTCCTCGAGTAGGTGGTTAGGCGATTGGTCCTAGTAGGGGAAAAGTGTGTAGTCAGAGGGGGTGGAAGTGGGGAAACCTGAGGGGAAGGGGGGAGACAAGAGTGAAACTAAAGGGTGCAGAGGAAGATGGGAAACTCCAAGGGGTACATAGCCCATGTGAGAAATAGGGCTTGGGGAGGGGACATGGTGTAATGAAGAAGAAATGACAAGAGCGAGGGGAACCTCCTCTATCAAAGGGGGAAGTGGGGGAGAAGGTCAAGGGGAGGCATTAGGCACATCCATCACACAATAAGATAAATATTTTAACATGGTCAGAAAAGAATCTAAATTATCCATACCTTGCAAAGGCTGCTAAGTTGGTCCGCTAGTGGCTCTGATAGTGCTAACCCCTTCATCCAATCGAAGTTGAACTTTTTATTTCCTCCCCTCTACTAACATAGCTTCAACATAAATCAATTGACTAATGGTGTAATTTTTCCTCCAGACCTTTGGAAGACCTTGTGACACTAGCGCCAGGTAGGTACATTGTGTGTGGACGTGCCCAATCTCATGGAAGCCATGGTAGCGAAACAAGAGGTGCTAGTAATCAATCTTTTTTTTCCAGGTTTTTTTTGCAAACAAAATTTCCATGTTTCCAACCAGGCCACCCCTCACATCTACCTCTACTTGTATACAGGCTCAATGTAGGTCCTTTTTAGACTCCCAATTTGGTTCTAGGCCCACAAAGGTACCCAATTTATTACCAATGCTCACTAGGGATTCTCTATGTTAGTATTGTATTTGTTCTTGCAATTAAATGAAGAATGAATGAAGTTATAAGATCGATATCAGATGATTTAGCAGCAAAAAGTCAAGCTTTAGGAGCCTCTACATAGTTCATAGTCAAGGTTTCCTAAGGAAGAATGGAGAAACAATAATAAAAAACCATGCCTTTTTGCGCATAAGACATAAGCCCTTGGGTGCTTTTTGCAGTACAAAAGGGGCTTGTCACAATTCATAAGGGTCTTGTTGCAGTTAAAAAAGGGCTTATTGTGCCCCAAAAGAGCTTAAGTTCTAGTGGCAAAGGGTCTTATCACAGGACCATAGTCCAGGGACCAAGGGAAACCACCCATTGATCGTCAGTGTCGACGTCGTCATGGGTGAAATACATGTTCACCAAAGAGCCATCAGTCATGCCCCCATATTTTATAGGTGCCATCAGTCGTGCCCCCAAGAAGATCAATTGTCCATATCTTCTCTCTAGTATTAAAGCCTCCCAATCAGGGATCACGTCAACACGCCAATGAGGCACTCTCAGATTCAATCAGAGATTTCCATGTGGGCATGTGAAACCCACCAAACACACATGTAAATATATCAAAATCGGGTGACACATGTATCGTTTCCCTGCCATCTTAGTGCCATTGTGGATCAATGAAAATATGCCATGTGTCCAGGGTGATGTCAACACGACCTTGCCAATGCCTTAGTCGATTCTATCTTTTGGTCAAGCATAGATCAACAACTCACCTCGTGACGACGACAGATCATTGGTAGAGATCGGGTCGAGGGTCGTTGTTGGGAAAATGCAAAAACAAACCCCCAACGTAAGTTTTCACAGTGACATCATCGTCGACGAAATGCAGAGAATATGACATCATGGTGTGCCAACGAGGAACTATCAGAACCAATCTGGAGTTTCCATGTGGATAAGTGGAACCCACCAAAGTCACCCCAAAGAAAAGTCACCCCAAAGCATATAAAAATGGGTGACATGTGTCCTGCTCCCTTGCCACATCAATGCTAGTGAAAATCAGTGAGAAGGCGCCACGTGTCAAAGATGAGATCAACATGAAAAAAAATTGCTTAGTTAATTTCTATTTTTGACCATGGTGAGATCAACAGATCTCATTTGATCTCCTGTTCCTCTGATCGACGACTAAGATTTACTTTGCAGTCCTCTTTTTGAAGTCGCATTTAAATCCAAGCCTTAAGCACTCTGAAGTGGATCCTCTAATGGATGGTCCAGATCTACTCATACCTCATTTGAGTGGGACCGATCAATGATCTAGATATGATCTTTGATCTCAATATTGTCTCGGCCAAGTGTCATGTCAACCTGCTAGCAAAGCACTATCAAAGCCAACCAAAGGTTGCCACATGAACATGTGGAACCTGCCACATGCATAGGTAAAAATCACAAATCTGGGAAACACGTGTCCTGCTCCCCTGCCATGTCAATATCATTGTGGGTGAATATAAAATTGCCACATGACCAGGCTGATATTAGCATGACAATAATTGCCTTAGATGAATTTCTTTGTGCAACTGTAGTTGGATCAACGACCCTCAGTTATTATCGGATCTTCAATTGATGGACCAGATATTTCTTATCTAATCCCTTCGAAGTACCCTCGTCGGAGTCCTATTAAAAAATCAAATCCGAATCTCTCCGATGACTGTGATTTTGATCAATGGTCTAATTTTGATCGAGTTAATCTGGCAATTGTTGTGTTTTGGGCCTTCTCAAATTTTGATCGCTTTGATTGACACAAATCCAATCAATGGTCGTGATCATGTGCAAATGATAGATCCAACGACTATTGATTTTTATGCCTTTGCAGACCTTGATTGCTCAGATGGATTACCAGCAGAGTTTAAATCTAGTTCGATGAAGCATGCCTAAATTTAAAATATCAATGACTGAGATTACTCGCCAAAACCCAATTCGATGGCTATTGATTCGTGCGATCATTGTAGTTATTATTTCGAGTTTGATGCAGCGAGGTAAATGATTATAGGGATTGTTCAGGGACAGGGCATGATCAATATCCCTCCTTGTGAATTCCCTTTGGTTCCACAAACTCAGCATAACATATTCCAACATGTAAAAGTAATTTTTGCAATTTCACCAAGTGGGAAAATCATCCAAGAATCAAGAAGTTGAAAATGGTTTCAAGAAGTTGGAAATGGTTTCAAGAAGTATTTTATGGCATGAGAGAGAGGGATAAAAGGTAAAGCAGGATCCCATTGTCAGGGTTGGAACTTTGGGGAATTGAAGAGTCTCTTACAACCAGAGTTGTTTGACCAGATACCTTGAGCACAGTTAGTTGATAAATGCAACAGGAAACATAGATTCATCCTCCGCATTTAAGTTTGAGTATGTGATTCCTATTTGTGTTCTTGTAAAGCATATCCTTCCACTCTTGATTTTCTTGTATCGGATCTAATATATAAAATCTCAAGCAACAAGCCATTCACCATGCTCAGTGTTACTATATGATGTCTAGTAATGACACATAATTGATTTCCTCTGAATGTATGACCAATTCTTGTCATTTTCTTTGTGCATTTAAATGATATGCAAAGGGTACCTCCATTTGTTTGAATGTGTGAAGATGTTAACTATTTGAAGCAAGTTTTTATTGATCTGTATGCATATGTTTGAGTTGTTGAATTCTTAATTTCTCAGCACATTGTTCTTTTCCATGGAATGCAAGATTCATTCTTAGCATTTCCCTGTATGTTTATTTTTGTTTTCCTCTGATCCACCATTTCATCCTCCTTTCAACCTTGATTGTATAAAACACTTGTGGAAAAATGCCTCTGATAGTTGAGAGTATTTGTTAGCTGAGATGAGAATTGTTTGAGGTCCTAAAATTTCAAAATAAAGAGAGAGAAAGAGGGAAGAACTTCCCAAATATTGGATAATTATTTTACTACAAATATGGCCTTAAGATTCATCCTGAGTCTTGGCCCCTGGGGTGCCTCAACATTGTTCCAAAAACAACCTGGAACATATCGAGGGATAACACTCTAGACCAAAAGGCCAGAGGTAGGACCGGTAGAATTTCCCAGACTTGCATCAAAGACACATGCTCCCTTGTTGGATCAAAGTTAACAGTCCATGGCTTAAGAGAGAGACTTGATGGTCCCTGGGACCAATTTTACTTTAGGAGTTCTTTACAGTGGTCATTCGACTCCAAGAGAAAAGCATACCACCCTCTAGAAAGAACATGTGCATTTGGCACATATCCAAGCAATGGTTTCCATTGTTGTTCCATCCATCTGTGTAGTGTCTTTTCACTAGCATTTCCCCCCACAAATAGTCCTACCAAAGCCTGATCAACATATTTCGTGACTTCTAAGACTGATATATCTTCCCCAACCACCATATTTACATGTACTGTTTTTTCCTATATGCACTTTGAGGGTTTCTTCTGTCTAGGCTCTTGTATCGTAGTGTCCTCGGCCAAATGTTTTCTTTCCTCTATTGTAAACTTCCTACTATTTTCCTTTACTCCCAACTCCCATCATGGAAAAGAGGATGGTTTCACTTCCTTCGAGATTAGAGATATCAAAGTGGGTCTATAGTGGGATTTTTTGGGAGAGGATTTGGCCTCATGTTGTCCATCCACCTCATGCATGCATCCAGTAAAAACCTCATGTATGCTAGTCTCCCTCCCTTGCTTGAAGTGATCAATCGAATTGTTCGAAAAAGTATCATATATTGGATGAGACGGTGAGGTAGATTTTCTCCATCAATTTAGAAAATCTTCACGTGAACAGAAAGCCCGCACATATGTAGGGATAGGTTCATAATCCACCCCAGTTTCCTCCATGGGTTCCATCAGTCAGAACTAAATAAATTATGTGCCTACTAGTTGTGGTCCAGGCCCTGGGAAATGGGCCAATGGGACTTTAGGGGGGAAAATGGGGAGAGTAGAGAGAAAAACGTGGGGAAAAATTGGGAGAAACAAGGCCAAGAAAAAAGAGTGGGGTCTATAGGTTGTGCTCTTGGGTTTAAGTGTGAGCCTCCATGTGCAAAAAATATCAGACCAAAAAACCTCCCCTTGAATTATAATATGTTAAATCATGTATTGTGTAAAATATGTAGTTTAAAGCCATGTACAATGAGTATAATACTTTTGGTTTGGATTTTTGACTTATAATATGTTAAATCATGTGTTGTGTGAAATATCTGGTTTAAAGTCATGTACATTGAGTTAAATGATCTTGTACGTAAATAATGTAAATATTTCTAGTGTAGAGATTTGGGCCAAGGCTCAACTAAGGCTCAATTAGTGAATTCGTGTGAGTCCCAACAATGAGCTAGGATTAAGGTGTGGTTATTAGGTTTTTGCACCAAGAATAGCGGGATGCTCTACAACCCAATATGACAGAGATGTTGAGGTGTTATGTGATCCACTTAATTAACAAATATAAAGTCAGCTTATTAAAAAGGAAAAAAAAGAAAAAATGAAATGAAATGAAATAATAATAAAAACATTCCACATTAAGAAATTGGACCCCTCTCAGTGCTTGATATATCCATGTTTAACATGGATCTACGTTGGTCTATAATGTCCTTACGCATGCTTTGATAGAAACGAGAGGACCATTGATACGAATTTATGAGAAGAACGAAATGAATAACAGACTGAATATAATCACACAGAGATATGGAGAACAACAACAAATATCCAGTGAACAATAAATTATATTGAATAAATAAAATAGGTTGAAATTGTAAAACTACAGAACTGAAAACAACTTGCTTGAATGGTGGTAGCTATCTTTAAGAAGATATTTGGCTACTACGGGCATCTGTCTGAGAAGAATGATTACAATGAGGCTCCAGAGGCGTTTTTAACATTACTCATGAATGCCGAAACCCTAGACATCCAAAAACCTAACCTTAGAATATGAAATGCGACAAGTTATGTGGGTCCTGATGGGTAAGTTGGCACCTCAACTTCTCGGGGTTGTAAATTTTGCATACGACCTCTGTTTTAGGCGTTGGACAGCCCGTTGGAAAGGTATTTTTGAGAACTACACATTATGCCATCAAAATTCAACTTCGTCTATAGTTTGATTATAGAAATCCAAAAAAACATTGTTTAGGGCCCCCAAAGCAAAATTGGAAGTACAAAAATATGTACTAACATGGAAAATTTCAAAATACGCCAGTTGGATTAGGTGGGCAACCACCAATCTCTACCTGGAAGCTGTGCAGGGCTTCAGACAACCCGGTGAGTGTAGAACCCACAATTACAAAGAATTACAGAAGAACATGATGAACTAAAAGTTGTCAAGATGAGTTAGTTGGAATAGGTGGGTGGCCACCAATATCCACCTGGATCAGTCCTCCCCCCTTAGGAAGCAATGGTCTCCATTGCATTGAGTTCCCCCATCAGGTGAATAAATTTCTATTGAATTTGGCTCTAGGTGAGCCACTTGCCTTAGTGCAGGAGCTACCTTGCCTTGACAACCCGATAAAGTTGGATCCTCTGCTGGCGAGAGCCCTTGAACTGTGTGTCCACTATATGATCAGTGGATGCATGTTCCATGCATTCGAGGTTGAGCTATGCTGGTGCCAAATTTTCTGCAATCTCCGAGGTGTCCAATAATGGTGGAAAATATGGTCAGAGGAGGTCCACATTGAACATTGGGTGCAAGCCAAGGAAGGGGGGGAGTGTTGAGCTCACAATCATTGCCACCCACAACATTGGTGATAGTGTAAGGCCCATAGCGAAGTGGTCAGAGCTTCTGATGGGGATCTTTTAGGCATTCTTTCTCCAAATGTGACCAGACCTTGTCTCCCACCTGAAATTTGTGTGGTACCCAGTGTTGATCATGGGGCTACTTGTACTTAGCATTGGCTTTCTGCAAAATATCATGGACCTATTGGCATATGTTCTAAATCCGCTCAATGCATATGGTGGATTTTTTGGCCTCGGAATGAATATGGGAAGAATCTGTTTGTGTGGTTGCAAGAGGTAGTGCAACATCAATGGGACCCAATGGTTGGAATCCCAGCCCCACTTGAAAGGGGCTATGGACGATGGAGCTATGAAGAGCCTTGCTGTAGCTGTGTTGAACATAGGGAAGACTCTCATCCCATGTACGTGGATTCTTAGAGTTATACATGCATAGGATGTGCACAATCATTTGATTGGTGACCTTTGTTTGGCCATTTGTTTTAGGGTGGAAGGAAATGGATTTAGTGAGCTTGGTGTCCAACAGTGACCAAAGACTCGACCAAAACATGCTAAGGAACCTGTTTTCTTGATCGAAGATGATGGTCTATGGTATCCCAAAATGGACCCACACTCGTTCAAAGAAGATCTTGGTAGTATCTGTCATTATGATGCTCTTCTTGTAGGTTGTGAGTATGGCCATCTTCTAAAACCGATCAAGTACCAAAAATATGCAATCATTGCCTTGCTTGGTGGACAGAAGACCAGACATGTAATCCATTAAGATGGATTCCCAAGGCCTCTCGGGAGTAGGAAGAGAGGTGTCTAATCCTTTTTTCTTGATGGGTGGCTTGGCAATGGCACATGAAGTGCAAGATATGATATACTTGTTGACGTCTTGTCAGAGTTTTGGCCAATACAAATTTTTCTATAGAACGACCACAGTTTTCTCCATGCCAAAATGTCATGTCATTTGACTGTAGTGAGCCTCCCAAATCAACTTTGCATGATCTCTTGCAGGAACACAAAGATGGCCCAGATGGCATAACAATCCATCCTGAATCTGAAAATTGATGATATTCGTGCCTGTACCCAAGAGTTGATAGGTGGTGGTGAAGTCAAGATATCGTTGATAAAGTTGGGGCCACTCAGATGCCTCATGCCCATAGGAATGGAGCACGATGGTGAGTGCAACCATGAGAGGTCAACTAAGGAAGTCAGCGACACAATTTGTGCTCCTTGTCTTATACTTGATGTTGAGATGGAACTGTTGCAGGTATGTGGACCACTTTTGATGGTGGTCATTCTGCAACTTTCCTTGTGTCTGTATGAACTGCAAAGACTCATGATCAATGTGGATGATTTTCTCCTTTCCAGAATGTAATGTTTCCATTGACGTCAGGCTTGCACAATGGAATACATTTCCTTGTCATAGGTGGGGTATTTCCGGACAATATCTAAGAGTGTCTCAGTATGGTATGATATTGGATGATCGACGTGCTGAGTGAGAACTGCACCTACAATATATTCGGATGCATTAGTCTCAATCTCAAAAGGTTGTTGTAGATGGAGTAAGGAGAGTACTGGAGCTGAGCACAAGCGATGCTTCATATCAGAAAATGATCATTTTTGTGACTTCCCCCATGTGAAATTTTCCCTGCCACCACCCTTGGTCACTTGGATGAGGGTCCATGCAATATGGGAGAATCCCAAGACGAACCGTCAGTAGAAGTTGGCAAGTCGAAAGAAGCTTTGAAGCTCAATTAGTGTGGTCGGGGCTGGCCAATCAAGAATAACTTGGATCTTAGTTGGATCCATGTGTACCCCATGCTCATCAACGATGTAGCCCAAGTATTGAACCATGTTCATGCCAAAGGAGTATTTTTCCAAGTTATCATATAGCTTGTGCTGCTGCAGAGTGCTAAAAAACTGTTGAATATGTTTCATGTGCTCCTCCCAAGTTCTGTTGAAGATGAGGATGTCATCTAGATATACCACCACAAAAGAGTTGGTGAAGGGTCTCAATACATCATCCATCAACCTCATGAAAGTGGTTGGTGCAGCCAAAGGGCATAACCAACCATTCGAAGAGACAATCTTTATATTTGAAAGTTGTCTTCCATACATCAGTCGGTTCGATGGGAACCTGGTGGTAGCCATAATGAGGTCAATCTTATTGAAGAAATTTGCCTCCTTGAGTTGTTCAAGAAGGTTATCAATTCAAGGAATTGGGTACTCGTTCCTGACTGTGATTTTTTTTAATTCTCTATAATCAATGCATAGCTGCCAAGTCCCATATTTCTTCTGCACCAGTACAATCGGGCTTCCACAAGGGGAGGAGTTGGGTCTGATGTACCCCTTTTGAAGAAAATGTTGGATTTGATGCTTGATTTCATCATTTTCCATCAACAAGTGATGATATACTGGTCCATCAGGAAGAGGTGCAGCAGGGGTTAGATCAATTGGATGCTTGACTTGGTAGTGCTTCGGTACCCCTGTGGGTGAGGAAAAGATGTATCTGTACTCTTCCACGATCCCGTCCACTTGCTTATATTGCAAAGAGAGGCTCTATGTAGAGGCCTTGGATGTGGCGACAACCTTTTTCTTACTGTGAGCATGGATCACAAAGAAGATGAACTTCCTGGTCTGTGAAATGACCTTACTACATTGCTTCACAAAGATTAAAGAAATAGTGGTAGGCGGTGCTACCTTTGGTATCCTGTACAATTGTCTACCCAAAGTAATAATAACACTGCAGGGTCTAGACTCATACACAACATGTCGCTTCCACAAATATGGTTGTCCTAAAAGAACATCACAAAATTCAAGGGGAGAAATATCACACAATACCTCATCTTTGAAAGGCTTGATGTTGTAGGGAAAACGACAATGTTGGTTGACGCAAAGATATCTTCCTTGGCAAATCTAGTCGATGGTGTAGGGTTGCAGGTGCAGTGTCATCAGAAGGTCTAGCCGCTTGACGACCTCTGCTGAGATCAGGTTATTCTGACTTTTTCTATCAACAATTAAATGAAGCAGAGCCCCATTTACCTACATATGTGAGTGAAAGAGGTGTTCCCCTTCCTCTGTTTCTTTTGGTTTGCTTGGCTGGACTTTGGTGGTAGAGATAGTGGCACTGGGTTCGGCATCCATAATATGCTTCCCTCCTTCTAGATTTGATTCAGAGTCAAAATATGCCTCTGATTCGGAATATTTCGACTCAACCACTAGTGACTGCTTGGAGAAACATTCTTCGGTGTTGTGCCAAGGGCTCTTATGGTATTCACACCACTTTCCCATACATGTCCTTCTTCGACTTCTCATTACCTTTCTTGTGTTACATCTTGTACTGGTTGTCCTGAGATTGGCCATCTTTTTTCTATCCCTTGTTTTGTGGGTTAGGGCCTCCTTTGCCCTACTTTGGCTATGAGGATTTTGCAGATCCAAACTCTTGCCTCTTCTACTTAAATTTCTGCTCGATCTTGACAACATATCTATAAGCCGCATCTAATGATGTGATTTCCAAAAAATCCATTTTTGTTTGAATTTATCTATGCAGATAGCTACAATATTTGAGCGCCAGATGTCGATCAGAGTCTTGATTCCCAATTTAGTGCGCAGGGTCTAGAAAATATTGGTGAAATCTGGTACTGTCTGGTCCCTTTCCTAACGCAGTGTAGTCCATCTTGTGTACTGGTCCTCATAGCTTCCAACAGGGTAGTACTTTTCTTTAATGGAATTCCTGAAGGAATCCTATGTGGGGACGACCACAAATATTGTAGATTCCTCTATGGCCCTTTGCTCAGATTAAGTATCCCACCAATCCTTGAAATGGGGAATGACCTTGAGGAGTGAAAAGGTAATCTTTTCCTTGTCGAAAAAATTGTGGACCGAAAAGTACCCTTCGAGCAGATTCGACCATTTGTCTACAACATCTGCATCTATCAGTCCTTCAAATAATGGAATATCGAAATTTACTTGTACCTTGAAGGGGTTTGCATGGTCACTTGATGAAGATGTGTCTCCTGTGGGTAGCCATCAAAGAATCTGTGCAAAGTTGTCCATAATTTCATTGCTCTGTCATGCAAGGGCTTCCTCGAGCAAAATTTTAAAAGGATATCCTGCTCCATCATATTTCTTTTCGTCCCCCATGGGTTTTTGTCGGGTTTTGCGCGATCGATATTGCAAAGGATTGACTGGTTCGAGTCCCGACTTCTTGTACCCATATCTTGTCAAGGACATGCATGAAGACAAATAAATGAAGAGCGGACCGCTTTGATGCCTCTGATCTAGATTTATCAGTGGAACAAAATGATTAACAAGCTAAATACAATAACATAGAGATACAAATAAAAACAACATATATCCAGTGAACAATAACTTTTATTGAATAAATAAAATAGTTTGAAACTGTAAAACTGTAGAATTGAAAACAACTTGCTCGAATGGTGATAACTATCTTTGATAAGAGATGTGGCTACTACTCACATACATCTGAGTAGAATGATTACAATGAGGCTCTAGAGGCCTTTTTAACATTACTCATGAATTCCAAAACCCTATACATTCAAAAAATTAATCGTAGGAGATGAAACACCACAAGTTATGTGGGCCCCGATGGGGAAGTTGGTACCTCAACTTCTTGGGATCGTAATTTTTTCATACAACCTCCGTTTTAGGTGCGAGATATCCCGTTGGAAAGGTATTTTTGAGAACTACACATTATTTCATAAAAATTTGACTTTGTCTATAGTTTGACTGTGCCAAGCCAAAAAATTGTTGTTTAGGACCCCAAAATGGCCCTGGAAGTACAGAAAGGTTTATTGACATGAAAAATTTCAAAATAATCCAGTTGGATTAGGTGGGTAGCCACCAATATCCACATGGAAGTTTTGCAGGCTTCAGACAACCCTGGAAGTGTAGAACCCACCATTACAAAGAATTACAGAAGAACGTGTTGAACTAAAAATTGTCAAGGGGAGCTAGTTGGAATAGCTGGGTGGCCACTAATATCCACCTGGATCAACCACGATAACACAAGAAGGGAATATGAAAGGGGATGCATAGATGACTTGACTTGACACTTTTCCTTTGGAGGTACTGCCATTCTAGCCCTTGCTTCCTTACAAAGTTTTTCATCTATCTTTGACTTGGGTGTTCCTTAGATCCCATGCTTCTTGGCAAGGGCATACTCGTTATGTCTTGTGAAAATGTCTTGGGAGAAAAACATTATGGACCATTATTCATGGATCACTCTTCCATTATGCCATTCAAATATTTTAACTCTTCTTGTTCATGGAGGAACCCATGTGAAACCATGGGTATTATGCTTCCAATGGCAAGAGAACCCCATGCACTTGTGGTTGGTAACGACATTTGAGGGATTTTTGTTGAGAATATTAGAGTAAACAAGATGATTTTGAGGGGAAAACCAAGAGTGGAGTGTCCACAATAGTTGAAGCAAGTTCCATCAAACCTACAACCTTGTTATTGCTACTCATTTATTGTTTTGACTGAGTGTTTTTCCCCTTGGTTAATCCCAATTGACATATAGTAGTTTGGACACCTTTCACCTTCATTGAAAAGGAAGAAGATCCCTAAGGGACTTTGGAGAAAAGAAGGGGAAGATATTCTGTATGGTGTGTAGGGAAATTGAATAGAGAGCAATGACTAATTGATGGTTGAATGAGGGACATACTTCTTAGAAGTAAGTAGATTGGCTTTGTAATGACAACAATGGGTTGGGATGAGTGAAATTATAGCCTTGTAGTAGCTTCCTTTGCCTTGGTTGTATCATGCTCTAGCTTAGGGGTGGAATCCTTAGTTGATTCCTATGGTTGGACATTGAATCGCTTCTTAGCAACCAATTTGATGAACTTCACTTGAAAATAGATAAGTATTTATAATCAACATTGTGTGGAATGCTTTATGTTTACATTTGATTTGATTTTGATAATGGGTTAAAGAATGAATTTGAAATATGAAATGGTGATGGAACATTGTTATGGAGTGGGCGTCTTTTAGGGTATCGGGTTATGGTCCCGTTGGTCTTCGTGTCTAAAGAACCTTGCCCGATGCGGACGAGCCATTATTATTTTACAATTTCATGTAACATCGAAATTATATTGTTGTTAGAGTTTGAATTATGCCTAAGAGTCGATTAATGAAGAAGGGAATTTAGTCGATTAATGAAGAAGGGAATTTGTATAAAGGCATAGTGCCTCTGCCACCAAGGAGGCATCTAAGTACAACACACCATAAAAATATATATATGTTGCACAAAAATTAAATATGTTTAAAAAGGTCTCCATGTTAATAGGCCCTCGTTTCAATTATGTGTAGTAGCCACTGGTTTCAATTATTATGTGTAGATCCTTGTAAATAGTCATCCATAAACATATGGAAATTTTTTAACTTAAAAATTAATGTGTAACCAAAAAAAACTTATGTTCAACCACTAATTATAATCCTGGCTCAATTGCTAATGCAATTGATTAATAAGTATGAAAAACTTAAATTTAAAGTTGTAACCTTTATAAGGATTTAAAGTTATAATTAAATTAATCCTTAAAATTAATAAGTATGAAAAACTTAAATTTAAAGTTGTATAAAGGATTTAAAGTTATAATTAAATTAATCCTTAATTTTTTTTTTTTTAAATTTGAAAAATAAATAAACTAATGTATATGTAGTTGAATATAGTTATTAATATATACTATGTAACAAAGCATTTAATATTCTATATGTTAGTTTTTTTTAATTTTTCCAAATATCTTTTGACATCTTTGAACATTCTTTGAAAGTTGATAATCTGAAGGATGTAATCCTCGCATGGGTTCACCAATAACTACTTAGTTGTCGAGCATTAATCCTCCAAATATTTGTTGACATCTGCACCACCTATGACATTACCGAAAGAATGTAACCCTCCCAAGGGTTCAAATGTCATCTAGGTTGATGGGTAATGTATATGTAATTATCAATAGTTATCAATATGTAACAAAGCATTTAATATTCTATACAAAACATTTAATATTCTATATGTTAGTTTTTTTTAATTTTTCCAAATATCTTTTGACATCTGCCTTTGAACATTCTTTGAAAGTTGATAATCAGAAGAATGTAATCCTCACATGGGTTCACCAATAACTACTTAGTTGTCGAGCATTAATCCTCCAAATATCTGATGACATCTGCACCACCTATGACATTACCGGAAGAATATAACCCTCCCAAGGGTTCAAATGTCATCTAGGTTGATGGGTAATGTATATGTAATTATCAATAGTTATCAATATGTAACAAAGCATTTAATATTCTATATGTTAGGTTTTTAACTTTTTCAATGGTTGACAAAAGAATGTAATCTTCCCAAGGGTTCATCAATAACTACTTTGTAGAGCATTAAATGTCATCTAAGTTGATGGGTTTTAT
>JASDQU010011512.1:72957-99752 GCA_032191745.1 Picea mariana | reverse complement strand
GGAGGAACCCATGTGAAAGCATGGCTATTATGGTTCCAATGGCAAGAGAACCCCATGCACTTGTGGTTGGTGGCAAGAGAACCCCATGCACTTGTGGTTGATAACAACATTTGGGGGACTTGTTGTTGAGAATATTAGAGGGAAATGGGATGATTTTGAGGCAAAAATCAAGAGTGGAGTGTCCACAATAGTTGAAGCAAGCGCCATCAAACATGTAACCTTGTTATTGTCTCTCATTTATGGTTTTGACTGGGTGTTTTTCCTCTTGGTTAATCCCAATTGGCATCTAGTAGTTTGGACTCCTTTCACCTACATTGAAAAGGAAGAAGATCACTAAGGGCCTTTGGAGCAAAGAAGGGGAAGATATTCTTTATGGTGTGTAGGGAAATTGAATAGGGATCAATGGTTGATTGATGGTTGAATGAGGACATGGAGTGCTTAGAAGTAAGTAGATTGACTTTGTAATGACAAGAATGGGTTGGGATGAGTGATATGATAGTCTTGTAGTATATTCCTTTGCCTTGGTTGTATCATGCTCTAACTTGGGGGTGGAATCCTTAGTTGTTTCCTATGGTTGAACATTGAATTGCTTCTTAGCAACCAATTTGGTGGACTTCACTTCAAAATAGATAAGTATTTATAGTCAACATTGTGTGAAATGCTTTATTGTTAAATTTTGAATTCTGCCTAAGAGTCGATTAATGAAGAAGGTAATTCATATGGAGGCATAGTGCCTCTCTTACCAAGGAAGCATGTAGATACAACACACCATCAAAAAAATATTTGTAGATTCTTGTAAGTAATCATCCATAAATATATATAAAAAAATTAACTTAAAAATTAATGTATAAAAAAAAAAACTTATCTTCAACAACTTATCTATAATCCACCTACCACAATATTCAATGCTATGTAACATACTAGATATTGCTTGCAATTGATCATTTTGATGATTAAATAGAGTTTCTTTAACAACCATAGTATTGTTGAGGTTTCAAATTTGACGGGTTCGTGGGCATTGAAGCGGACATTCAAAATTCTTTTGCAATGGTTTCATCATGAATTTTTCAAATTTATTGGACTTCTTCTCTGTAGCCTGCAAGATTCTTCTCTTTCTGTGAAAGCAAGGCCACGGTCATTACGTGTAAAATATAATTGAAATTTAATAATTTCAATTTTTGCAATTTTATGCATCCAAAATTATATTCACGATAGCCCAAATTATCAAAATGACGCCATGAAAATTGCAAGAAATTGTTTTTGGTCGACAATACGCCAACGCTATAATATTGGTTCTGGTATAGCAGAGAAGAGACTTCAGGTTTACAATAAGGATTGTCAGATCCGGTCTCCTATTACCCGGCCATAACGTGATGCAATAAATGTGATATTTAATATCCATGAGCCGTTCTGAAAAGGCTCACGAGCCGGCGTTAATGTTAAGGAGGGCCATGAACAACGATTGATGCAGAGAGGAAGTGGGTAAGTTGGCCAAACTTGGCAGGTACTGAAAGAAAAAACTGCCATCACAGAAAATGAGAGGATTTGAATGCGCCGATTACACATAGCCTTTGAAAGCAATGGCTGTTGATGTTAAATTAATGTCTGAGAAGGAACTGTACATCTAACTATTTGAATTTCCGTGGAGGAAGTGCAATGAAAGTCGAGGTGCTATTGAAGAAAAGGGACTGAAACACCCGAGTCTTATTCGTGTCATATGGCTGTGGGGTAGCCACGTATGCCATGATCTGCGATTTAAATTCTCTAATGGTATACTAGCACGCCATAGTTGTTTTTATTAATAGGTTGAATTAGATACTAACTTTAGATGTTGGAGTATGACTTAAAACTACTTATTATTAGTTAAGAGTTTTTAGATGTTGGAGTATGACCTAAAACTACTTATTATGAATTAAGAGTTTTTTTTCTTTGTATGTAAGGGAACAAGTTAACAACTTAAAACGGAGAGACATCTGGTAAATGTGGAAATATGCTCCCTTATGAACCACCAGTGAATCATTTCAAATGATATGTTTTTTTTTAATAACAGTAATGAGTAACCCCACATTTATGAATAACAACTAATGATATATATCTCACTACTAATTGACATGAGTTATGATAGATTTTTATCATCATATATATTTTTTCAGATACTTTCCTAAACCTCTACAACCTGAAAGTCATCTCATTACAGGGTTTCCCTTCAAAAAATTCTTGCATACAAAAAGAGAGCCTACTTTGATAATTCGTTGCAATGTTGTTTAAATCCTTGTAGATCATTGAAATGGAAAACCATCCAAGAACCAAAAAAAAAACGCCAATCTGTTGCATCAATGGTTTTAGTCTCGGTACTTGAATTTGAACTTTTCCTTTAACCCATTCCACCGTGGTCTTTGAATCTCCCAACAACTGAACTTTCCGAAGCTTGAGGGTATCCACCACAAATAAAAATGCTCACAATGAGGAGAGCTCGACCTTCATGTTAGTGCCTTGACATGGAGCGTACCAAATTTTGAAAAAATGAGAGGCAGAAATGAACAAGATCACCCTTGCACCACAGGAGGGCGAATAACCTTGGCTGACCCCATCAAAAAATTCCCAAGGAATGCCTTCCGGATTAGGCATGATCGACACCCTTATCTTTGGTAATTTGATTTTTGACTTGAATTCCAGGGTAAGTTTTGAAATTAAAGCTGCCACCACCTCCGGTGGAGGATGCAAATCCCAGAAAATTCTTATATTCCGTGCCCACCAAATAAATTGAAAGATGAAAAGACGAAGAGGGTGAATACCCTTGGAGGATTCAGAATCCTTCCACTGGTTTAGCCAATCTACCAACTCACCATCAGCCCTGGAAACTAGCTTTCAAAGATTTTGAAATGACTAACCTCATCTACTGAGTAAAAGAACAAGAACAAAAAACAAAGATATGGAGGGTCGTTTCCTCACTATTCATGCATAGAGCACATCTTCTCGGGCGATCCAACCTCTCTTTAGTCCATTTTCGTACGTAAGCAATTTATTTTCCATTGCTAACTGTTATGTTTCACAATAAATATGGAAATGTAACTTCATAAATTAACTCAAATCATTCACATAAATTACTCAACATAAGAAATAGACAAAACCCTTGAGGTAGGGTAACACTATATGTTATTTCTTATGGAAGGAATGCACTCCCACACAATACTTGTTTGCTCATCAATTACAAATTCTTCACCATGCTTCAATACATTGCTTATACTTTTTTATATAACATTCTCTCTCTCTTAGGAACATTCTCGTAGGTGGAACCTTCTAGAATTCTCACCTTTACTGTGTTCACACTATTACATGTACATGATAATATATCTATTATTACTCACAGTGGATACCTCCCTAGGTACCCCATATTATCTCCTTGGGTATACTACATTCCATCCTCCTTCACATGTTTTTTCCTCAAAACATGGGAAGAAACCATAGAATATGATCGGCTAAGTAATGTAGCCAACTGGTATCAAGTACAACCATCCATCCATTCTAATGGAAGATGAACATGATGTCCAACTATTGTCTTGCCACCTTGATCTTGATCCTTATCTGATCCAAATTATTTTCGGAACGAAATAAAAGCAGAGATATTACAATGAAATACTCATGAAAATTGTAAAAAACAGAGAGATACAACAATACTTGATTTCTATTAATGAAAGAATTGTAAAGAGACTATAAAATTACAGAGTGCAAGACTCGCTAGAATGGTGGTAGATTTATCTCTGAGAAGAGATGTGACGGCTACGCTCATTCCCAAGAAGATGAATACAATGAATCTTTGAAGGCCTTTTTATGATAAACATGAACGCTACAACCTTAGGTATCCAAAAACCTAACCTTAGGAGATGAAACACCAAAAGTCATGTGGGCCTTGTTTGGGTAAGTTAGTACATTAACTTCTTGGGGTCATAAATTTTGCATACGATCTCTGTTTTAGGCACGTGATAGCCCGTTGGAAAGGTATTTTCGATAACTATGCATTACAGTATCAAAATCTAACTCCGTCTACATTTTGACTGTGGAAATATAAAAAAACATTGTTTAGGGCCCTAAAATGGCCCTGGAAGTACAACAAGATGTGTTAACATGAAAACATACAAAATAAGGCAGTTGGATTAGGTGGGAGGCCACCAGTATCCACCTGGAAGATTTGTAGGGCTTCAAACAATCCCAGAAGTATAGAGCCCACAATTACAAAGAAGTACAGAAGAACGTGATGAAATAAAAAATGACAAGAGGAGCCAATTGGAACAGGTGGGTGGCCACCAATATCCACCTGGATCAATCCTCCCCCCTTAGGAAGCAATGGTCTCCATTGCGTTGAGTGCCCATGGAAGAGTGAAAATCATTTTCTGAATCTGAATCTTGGTGAGCTGCGTGCCTTGTTGTAGAAGTTGTGTTGCTTGGTCTGTGGAAGACTGTCACAAACCTATTGTTGGCAGGGTTGAATATGATCCACCAAACTGTTGTCTCTGGGTTTGATGGGGCATTGTGTAGGCACCATTTTAGGTGAAGAGACAATATCGTTTTTCTCCGTGACAATCCATTTTTATTGGATAGAAGGTGTTGAGGTTGTAGTGGTTGTAGCGGTCTTCTGTGCATCCTTTGAACAGACTTTGAAGAGGATGAATTTTGTAGCTTGAGAGATTACCTTGCGACACTATTTTGATGGAGCAGTAGTCAGAACTACCTCTAGTATCCTATAGAGCTGACCTCCCAAAGTAACAAGGACACTATAGGGTCTAGAATTATAGAAATCATGACATATGACATATCCACATATATGGTTGACCCAAAACAACATCACAAACATCAAGAGGGGCAACAACACACACTGTTGGATGACACGAAGATCTGGTCCTTGGTGAAGCCACCTGATGTTGTATGGTCGAAGGTGTGGTGTTGTTGACAACCCAAACTGTTTGACGACCTTAGTTGAGATGAGGTTCTTCTGGATGTCGTTATCAACAATGAAATGCAATGGGGTCCCCTTCACCCACATTTGTGAACGGAAGAGGTGCTCCCCCTCTTCAGGATCTACTAGTTCTTCTGGTTGAATTGTTGTGATCATGACAGTAGCAGTGGGGTCTGTGTCGATGATCTGTCAATTTTCAATATTTTTTGGATCATATTTCGAATCAAGGTTCGGCTCCGTGTCTTTGACCTCGGCCACCAATGACTGCTTCGATCGACATTCATCGGTGTTGTGCCATGGGATTTTGTGGAAGTCACACGACTTCCTAGTTTCATTCTTCATCTTTCCTTTACCCTTCTTGTCCTGTGTCTTGGACTGGTGGTCTGGAGGTTGTTGGTTAGGGTCGTCCTTACCATGCTTTAGTTGTTTCATATTTGCAGACCCGAATTCCCATTTTTTTCGATGCCTAAATTTCTGCTCGATTTTGACATCATATCGATAGGAAACTCCCAATGATGAGATGTTTACGAAATCAATTTCGGTTTGGATGTACCTATGCAAAGCCCCATAGTATTTTAGAACTAGATGTCGCTCGGAGTCTTTGATACCCAACTTGGTGCGCAAGGTATGTAAAGTATTTGTGAACTTCGACATTGTTTGTCTCTTCTCTTGCCACAATGTGGTACATCTCATGTACTGTTCTTCATAATTATCAACAGGGTAGTATTGTTCCTTGACAACATCCACAAAAAAATACCAAGTGGGCTCGACCCCATATATTCCATATTCCTCTGTGTAACTTTTCTCCCAGTAATTTTTCCACCAATCTTTGACATGGGGGAGATCCTTGAGGAGTGTGAACATGATCTTTTCCCTATCAGAAAAATTTTGAACAGAGAAATAACCCTCTAATGAATCTAACCATTTTTCTAGAGCATCTCCATCTATATGACCTTCAAATATGGGAGTATCAAAATTAAATTGTACCTTGAAGGGAGATGTTCCTCCAAAATGGTCGCTTGATGAAGATGTGCAAGTTGCTATCGACAGGCGTTGAAGGATGTGTGTAAAATTCTCCATCATTTCATCCCTGTATCACGTGAGAGCTTGCTCAAGCAACATGTTAATATAATCTTTTTCTCCGTCATTTTTCTTTTTTGTTACCATCGAGGGTTTCTTGGGTGTGCGATAATGATTTTCTTCAAGAGAGACAAGCTTGAGACCCAACTGGCTATACACAGACCTCGTCGGGGACATGCGCTGAAAAAATGATCAAGAGCAGCCTGTTGTGATACCACTGATCCAGATTATTTTCGGAATAAATTGAAAGGAGAGATATTACAACGAAATACTCATGAAATTTTCCTAAAACAGAGAGAGACAACAATACTTGATTTCTAATAATGAAATAATTGTAAAGAGACTATAAAAATACAAAGTGCAAGACTTGCTATAATGGTGGCAGCTTTATCTCTGAGAAGAGATGTGATGGCTACGCTCATTTGCAAGAAGATGATTACAATGAGGCTCTGAAGGCATTTTTATGATAAACATGAATTCCAAAACCTTAGACATCCAAAAACCTAACCTTAGGAGATGAAACACCAAAATTCATGTGGGCACCGTTTGGGTAAGTTAGTACATTAACTTCTTGGGGTCATAACTTTTGTATACGATCTTTTTTTTAGGCGCCTGATAGCCCGTTGGAAAGGTCTTTTTGAGAACTACACATTACGCTGTCAAAATCTGAATCCATCTACATTTTTATTGTGGCGAGCCAAAAAAAATTTTTTAGGGCCCCAAAATGGCCCTGGAAGTACAACAAGATGTACTGACATGAAAACATACAAAATACTCTAGTTGGATTAGGTGGGAGGCCACCAGTATATATCCACCTGGAAGATGTGTAGGGCTTCAGACAACCTTAGAAGTATAGAACCCACAATTACAAAGAAGTACAGAAGAACATGTTGAACTAAAAAATGACAAGAGGAGCCAATTGGAAGAGGTGGGTGGCCACCAATATCCACCTGGATCATTATCACACCTTTGGTTCCACGAGATCATTGCTTTGTCGTGATATCCTCTTGAAAATTTGGTATTCCTCCATGTGCCTCTTGATTGGTTTCCTTTCTGGGGCCATGTTGGTTCATAATAAGTGTGTTGATTCCCACACCCCTGCCTTGATGATGGTTGTTTCTCTATATAGTATGGATGACGATATGAAACAAATTTGTGAATTGGTCCATTTTTCTTCAACTCTGCAATACAATGTTCCTTTGAATCAATGATCTCCTTGGCTTCTTTATTGTGTCCTTCCTAAGTATTTTCTTCATGTCCTTCTATAGACTCTGCCTCTGATGCAACTTCAGATTATGCAATAACTTCTTTGCTTGCCCATGTGGGCCCTTCCTTTTTACTAAGATAAACATCCTGAAATGTAACTTTCTTTTTCTTGTACCAAATTTTCACAAACTTTTTTTCCACATTAATCTTAACTGTATTAATTGTTTCCGAGAATAACATCCACATCATTCATATCAATGGCACAAAAATTTGAATGCAACACATAGTTATCCACGGTAATCTTCAAATCTTTAAAAATTTGAACATTATCACCCTCAATTTGTGTGCTTTGAATATTCTTGTTGGAACTTGCAATATATTAACCAACTGAACATTGATAAATTATGCATACAACTAGGGTTAGTAGAAACAATAACCTTCACTTGTTGAATGCATCCACTGACCTGTAGTATGGAATTTCCACATGAAATAAACCCTTGGCGCTCTCGATATCCTTTCTGCCAATATGAGACCATTGATATAAAAGTACATTTTCAAATGCTTTATTGGAAGGTGCCATCATCTTGGAAGAGTCCAATGATTGTCAACATATGTCATCATCTTCTCTGAAACCATAGGGTAAAAAATATTTCCACTTCTCTTGCCATGATGACTTTTACATTTGTATATATTATTCAATACAGAGGCCATCATTTTGTCCAATAAAAGACATCTTTCTTGAAAAACCCAAAAAATAGAAATACGGTTTATAAAATAACTTACTATGCAAATCGCACGACCTTTTCTAGAAAAAACTTGAAAATTACATAATTTAAAATGATGATAATTTCACTTCCCATACTTTGTTTCAGACAATTTGTTTTTTAAAATTGGGTATTTTTATAAGAGGAATTAAAATATCCAATTTGATTATGCAAATTTTTCTCAGAAAGTTTTAGAATTAAGTCTGAAGTGCGTCACCTCCTTTTTTCTCTTGAAAAAATCTACAAAAAGAACCAAAAATTTCTTCCTTTATTTGGCTGAAGAAAGAACTATTATATCAATTGTTATGTTCTAAAATAAATATAGAAATGTAACTTCATAAATAAACTCAAATCATTCACATAAATACTCAACACAAGAAATAGATAAAACCCTTGAGGCAGGGTAACACCATATATTAATCCTTATGGAAGGAATGCACTCCCAAGCAATACTTGTTTTCTCATCAATTACAATATTCTTCACTATACTTCAATACATTGCTTACACTTATTTATATATAATTTTCTATCTCTTAGGAACTTTCTAGAGAAAGAATATTCTCATAGGTGGAACCTTCTAGAAATCCTTCTCACTTTTATTATGTTCACACTATTATATGTACAAAGTCATATACCTATTATTACTCCCATCGAGTACCTCCTTAGGTACCATATATTATATCCCTAGGTATGCTACACTAACCAACTTAATATATTCACTTTTTTTGGTGCATACATGGACCAAATGTAATTCCACAACCATTTCCCGTGTCGATCACCATTCTGATGTGCTAAAATCAAGTATACCCTCTTTGCTATATGATGCTCTGAATTTTCATTTTGAGCCTAGACGAGAAAGTAGTCTTCCTCCTCTTATAATAAAATAAATTTTGAGTAAAGAAGATCTCTGAACTCTCCCCACTCATCGTCTTTGTCTCCCATGAGATCTAACATCGTAGCTAGTTTCCATGAGCTTCTACCTATATTATCCACCTCTCCCATCCTAGCATCCTAGATTGAGAAGATGTCATGATCATGGAGATCATTAACCAACTCTACATAGGATTTGTATCCTGCTCTAAAACTAACCCATGGATCCTCTCTGATCTTGACACTTTTTCTATTGCCCAGCTGCCAAACTGTCCAATCACCAACCAATGGGAATGCATCAACCAACGCTTTCCAACTGATCAAGATGTTGGCAATTGGTTTTTGAGTGCATCTAAACCAGTCCATGAAAAAAATCCATGGAATATACTTTGAATACATTACCCCACCTCATAGGGTCTTGTTGTGAACAAGCCTCCATAATAATTTTGTCGCTAGATCTTTGCAAAACAAGTAAATATTTTTAATTCCCCATCCACCTAGGTCCTTGGGCATCACCGGTCTTGGCTATTTCACCAATGGGATGCCTCCTGCCTCCTTTTGCTCGGACCATAGAAAATTGAAACATATATTCCTGATCTTATTTAGGAACCCTTTTGGGATGTTTTCAATTGATGCCCAATAAAACAGAGTTATTGTTAGAACATATTTTAATAGGGTGAGATGAATCCCCCCAAAAGACAACGATTTCTTACACCTCGACTCTCGCTTGAATTTTATTTATCAACTAGATCTAGTATTCATAAAGGTTAGAGTTTGGTTTTATCACAAAGACCAGGTATTTTAGACCCGCCTCTATAATTTTCCATGCAAAGGGAAAGATCTCAACCACCCACTCTAATTCTTCTTCATGTACTTCATTTTCCAACATGATTGACTTGTGATTTAAATCCATCCTCATGGAATAACAAAATGAGACTCACATTTGTTTGAATTGGAGAAGTTCCCACTTTGATCCTGCACTTAAAATAATAACGTCATCAACAAAGAGTAAATGTGTAATAATTTATAGATCATATATTTTGAGACCTTGGACAAGCCCATTCCTTCTAGCATTTTTTATAAGCATACTCAAGCCCTCCGCTACTATGAGAAATAGGAAGGGAGAAAGAGGACATCCTTGATGAAGACCCCTAGAGGAATAGAAATAATTCGAGGACAATCCATTAATAAGAACAACAAATGAAGGGGATTCTACATAACCCATTATCCAGGTCACCATGTTTAAATTCACCCATAGTTGAATCAAGGCAAGTGTTAGTCAGTCCAATTAATTGAACCCTACTACATTAAATTGTCAACCCAGGGATCGTAAAATGATGAAGTGAAATGAAAAATATATGCAAGACTTGGCTTTAAATATATCCCTAAATGACTAGTTATGCCAAATTGTTCACTGCCTAGATAAGTTGTAGAAACATAGTGATTGTTCTATTCAACTGCAGAAAACAGAGTAAGCTACAGAAAACAAAGTAAACTATAAAATTCAAATAAATAACTTAGTAATTGAACACACAAAAATAATTCCAATTACTAAGGATCATTAATCTATTGAATCTTCAATTACAATCTTTCAATTGCTTAATCAACAAAAGTTCATGCATTTGAATCAAACATATAATCAAATAATGATCTTCGTGTTATTAGTTTCTTGTGTGATAAGAAAGAAAAAAGAATTGCATAAATGAAATGAACAGAAGTGTAAAGCATACAAATGAAATGTAAATCACACAACTAAATAATTAAACACAACAACATGGAAGTAAATGAGTAGTGCACTCCTCCTCAGGGGGCTTTCCTATCTCGAGGAACACTACTTAGAAAGGAAGGTATATTAGGTTGAACTCAATGCATAAAACTCATGAAATGAGCAACAACCATATCTTTGTTGTATTAGTTTAGATTAGAAATATGAGTTTACAATGATTTGATATCATCTCATTCCTCCCTATGAAGGTCTCACAACTCATATTTATACAATACAAATGAGATCACACATATCCAAACTTCATGGATATCAAACCCATCTGCAACTACAATTTTGGGAAAATTCAGTTTAAAGAATCAACCATATCTCCCATATCCTTCACATCCTTCGTGTGGAACCTAAATGGCCTTGTCCTACACAAAACTCATGTGACCAACTTTCAATATTCACCTTCATTTACTTGCAATTGAGCCCAAAAAGCAGTCTCTCTATGCTAGCATGAGTTTTCATCACTATTTGCAAAGAGAATCATATATGCGTGCATCAATATCTCGTGGGTATATGGAGGATTGAACATCCTCATAATGGAGAAATTCATTCCATAATTCATGAATTTATCTCATGCAATATCTTTTTCTGATTTGGCGTGGATCTAGATTACACAGTTTGTCATTTTTTCATGTGTTGACTACAACTTTGACTTGTCTCATGCGCTGACCTAGAGGACTCTTGGCTTGAGATGATAGGTGTATAAGCTTCATGTGTTGGTTTGACATCTTCTACAAGTTAGGATCAAAAACCTTGAGTGTGTGTGATCCTATGGAATAATGATTTCACTGCAAAAAACTATTAAATGGATACATAACTGTATTTGAGTTGCTACAGAATCAAAGATTCTACAACAACTCATGAAAAGTAAAAACTAATTAAATCAAATTGCATAAGGAAGAATGGAAAAGTGCTTAGAATGAACAATTTACCTCTAATGTTCTTCAATACAAAAATTATGTGGTTGAGCAAGATATTCATGGCAAAAAAGGTATAATAGGATATAAACTGGTTCAGAGGTATAAGTTTTGGAGGGAATGTTATGATAAGAAAGTGACAAAAAGAGCATGTTTTGAGGACTCAACAACAAGCCTGACAAAGGTCCAATTGAGTTTTCTTTGGAGAGGTCAAGCTTCATGAAAAAAGAGGAAATATTTTTAATCTTGATTAAATGAAAATCTTCCTAGAGTGATAAAGACAACATCATGAATTTGTCATTTTTTCAAGAAACCATACTATTCCTCATAAACTATTTCACTTAAAATGGGTTTTAACCTGGAAGCAATGAATTTTTCTATGAGCTTGTAAATAAGGTTGCAACATGATATTGGTATAAAATCCTCAAAGGTGATCAGCTCTTTCTTTTTGGGAATTAAAGCAAGGAAAGTTGTGTTGAAAGACCCCTAGATTTTCTAGGAATATTTGGATTCCTTTACCACTTTTAAAATGTCATCTTTAAGAAAATTGTAAAAGCCAAGGTAGAATTCTAATTTCATCCTGTTAGGGCCTGATATTTTTCCTCTTTGAAAAGAGGACAAAGTTGCTAAGATTTTTGTTTCCAAGATATCTTCCATTAGAGATAGATTCATATCCTCATTGATGGTTTTAGGGAACAATGAAATAACCTTTAGAATATCCCTAATCAGGCAACCCGACGGTACCTTAAATATATTTGAGAAATATTCTTTTCCAGCTTCTACAATTTCCTCAAAAGAGGATCTTACCCGTCCATCCATATCTTCCAGTTCACTGATTGTGTTATCTACCTTGCAGTAGTTTTCATATTTGTGAAAATTTTTTGTGTTATTGTCACCTTCTTGTATCCAATTTGCCCGAATTTTTAGACGCCATTTGGATTCCTTATTTCCTAGTAACTATTTCTTTCATTTCAGATTGTCTTCCAATAAGGATTCCTTGTCACTAGAGAGGGAATCAATCGACCGATCTATCAATAAGGAATTGATGCTAGATTTCACCTCTTGTAACCTCTCCTTCTCTTTCATATAAAAAATATTCTCCCATTTTGAAGTTTCCTTTTTTATATTGGAAATTCTTACGGAAAATTTTTCCATATATGAACAACTATCTTCGAATACCAGCGGAATCCATGTTATCTGCACCAGATTTTGATACTCTACTTCTTGGAGCCAAACATAATTAAATTTCATAAGGGAGGGAAGTCTAGAACCTTTTTAATCCATTACCAACAAAATTGGCATGTGATTAGAGTTTCCTCCTATCACCACCCTTGACTTGAAGAACCATTGGTGTTCTAACAACTTCTCAGAAATCAGGGATCTGTCTAGCCATTTGGCTATCAAACCCTTCATTTTTCTTGTAATACTTATGATTACCATGTTATGGCATGTGAACAATGTAAATGCATTATTTTTAGATTTCCAATAACTAACTGTGGGGGTGAAGCCTTGAAGTACCGACCATGATATCACTAGAGGAAAGAGTGAGGAAACTATAGAGAGGGTTCATTATGTCAAAATGACCCAAATTCTCTATGCTGAAATAATAAGCCTCATCTTGATCCCAAGGAAAAATCAGTTAATGAGAAAAGGACTGGTGGTTGAATAATAAACTACCCCAATGAATGGAAGCATGGAGGGTATGGATGAGGAGATAGAAAACTGTAAGCCCGAAGTACCACAGAGTGTAGTCTCCTACAAGCCCAAATTGACCTGAGTTCCTTTTGACAGAAGGAATAGGACAGGTCTAGAACCTTATTGGGGGAAGGGCGTGCAAGAGAAGAAAAATGCCAAAGAAAGAAGAGGGAAAAATAAATGGAAGGAAGATTCAGAAAGAAGAGAGCACGTGAAGCTCTCGAGTTCATAAGAATAACTAAAAGAATAAGTTGTTCTCGTTAAAGGAGAGAAACAGAGGAGGAATTTGGTCCTTGAGGAAGAATTAAAGAAAGGAATGCATGAGCACGTGCAATATAAATATCATGGAACTCATGGAAGTGTTATGAATTGGAGCATAGAATATTTGAATCTCGAATTGGAGAAAAATAGGGCCGTGGACTTGGTGTTGGTTGGAAAGGAACCGATGATGGAAGGAGAGGGCACCGAGGGATAGTGTAACTGTGAAGGGACTCTCTTGCATAGAGGAAATACAACTGGGAAGGCATCTAATAAACCTCGTGGAGGTTGTGAGATCAGTGGGGAAGAACAAATACTTCTATTTCTTATAGAGAGGTGGAGGAGAGTAACCTCCCTGATACCTTTATTGACTTTGGAAAGAGAACCCATAAAACTTGACCTGGGAAGAAGGTCGCAAGCTTGATGTTGAGGGAGCATCTGATAAACCTAGCAGAGGTTGTGATAAAGAGAGGATCTATGAGAATTTACATAAGTTTCCTTGGTGATATCATGTCTTGGCATGAGGATGGCCAGAGTGCTAAGAGTGAACGCCTCTGAGCCTATGGTTGGGTGGAGAGTCAAACACCCACAATAATTTTGGTAGCTGTAACTTGCAATACAGATAAGTATTTCATATATCCTGTGTACTTGAACTAGAATGCAATGGTTGAAAGTCTGTAACTATGTTAAATTGTGCGTCGTGTGAAATTGATGGTAATAATGCTTATCGTCCTTCTGTAAACTATTCCATTTGAATGGTTGTAATATGACAAGTTTGGCCTCTATGCTGGTTGGGAAATCCTCAAGGGGTTTTCACAAGGATCAATTTCACAATTCTAGATTTGGGATAGACTCTAGGGGATTGCTACAGTTCTCTTGATCCCTCGAAAATACCTTCTCATGTTGTGAAATTTGATCTCTATAGATGAAGCACGCTTCCTTCAAACCATTCATCCAAGTGACCATGGGCTCAAGTCCACAGACTTAACAAAATCTTGGATAAGGTTTAAAAGTGTAGCCCTCTGGGACTTGTCAAAGTCCCATATGACTGGGACCCTGGAACCCTGTGCTACACTCCAAGAGAGCTAATCCTTCTGAAATTCAGGACTCTGGGAGTCCAGAGATATAGGGTGAATGAACATTGAAATGTCCAAAATGCGCCGAAGGTGACCCGTTGAACCAGTAACTTGATAGTTGATCGATAGTTGGCGGTCATATACCTGTTATTGTGGGATTCATCCCCTTGTTAAAAATCAATAAAATTCTCAGTCACAAGGTAACGTGAGTCATCGATCTAAGAACCTTTGAGATCCTTCCTGACCATTGGATGCGGACCACGGTCATTCAGTGTTGACCCACTCCGGGAGAAAAAGAGTGTTAAACGACCGGAACCACCGAAATTTGAACTCATGAAGTAACGTGGGTTGTTATATTGAGTGTTAGTGGAAGGATAGGGTAAGGTAAGGGATGATCGACAACAAATGATCATTCTAACTTATGAACCTCCTATACGGTTACCCTTTGGAGCTAACGACCAAGACTGCATGGACTGCAAGGGCGCAGAGCCATGAATCCCTGTCAATCATTGGATCAAACTAGGGAAGATTATGGGCCATCTGATCATTATTCGGATCTCTGGATAAATCTCACATAGGGTGATTCAGAATGTAGGGCATGGAGTTCTTTGAAGGCCAGAGTGACGTCAACAGACGACATAGCCAAAGTACACGGTGGAGTCTGACCGTGTGACAAAACCACTGCATGTCCTCACGTGGCTAAGCCATGTGTCTTGTCGACTCATCGTATATGGTATAGGGTCATAGAGTTGGGTACCACGTGTCAAGGTGGCGTCGTCGCCACATATATTCCAGGTGGTAGATGGTAGTAAGTACACCCATGCAGAACTCTACGTACACAAGAGGGACCCACTCTGGGAGTCTAGGACTTCATAACTATGGGTGTTTGGGGTGCTAAGATAAAATCTCCAAAAAAGGCCGAAGGCCAGAGCCATGTGGCAAGGAAATCCGGAAGTATGGAACTTCGGGGCTTTGGGAGGTTTGACATGTTGGTGCATGAGAGTATCGTTGAAGTGAAAAAGTTCCCTCGACGAAATGGAAAGCTCCAATAGGACAGGCTCATGTGCGTCATGGTGATGTGGCGTGTCTAGATAGCTCCACATGGAATCATGGGATTGGAAATGAATTAGGTGTGGGACCCCACCCCTCTATTCAAACCCAAGTTATTTGTTAAGTGCAGGTAAATCTTAACCGTTACATCCAAAGGTGGGCAGAGCTCCACCATAGATTTTAGAGTGGAGAGAGGCTTCGGGACTTCGGGTCTCTGGGAAGCTTTAGTATTTTAAAAAGAGTGTGTAAAGGATGAAGTTTGGAGGACTGGGTTCCACCGTCGGTCGGGTGGTAAGGTAAAAGAGAAAACAAGAAGCATCGAGGTTCTGGGAGTGAATAAGCCCGCGATGACTCGACAAAGTCTTTCCCCTGTAAACCCTTCTTTCATGGCCACGCCATTTCCAAAGGATGACGATCAGAGCCACGATAGTGCCATATTGGATGGTACAAGGGAAGTGAAGCCACGTGGTGAAGGGGGTGGTCATTGGCTAATGACACCCCAAAAAATTTGGAAGGCCATAACTTTCAAACCATGACTTAGTTTTGGACGAGTTTATAGTCGTTGGAAAGCTCTCAAAGGGAATAAGGAAATGACGTCCTTACTCAAGGAACTCAGATAAGTTGTAGGAAGGCAAACAATTTATACTCCATCCCTTAAAAGGGTATTTGAAGGGGTTGGGTATGTGTCATTTCTCCCATTATTCCAAGTATGAACCAATTTGGCTTGCTCCATATCAACTAAGTGAAATTGCTTGATCCCGTGAGAGGAAAAATTGCCTTGAGAATTTGGGCGAGCCGAGAAACCCCATAATTCACACAAAGAAAGGGAAAAATTTAAGCCACCCCGCCAAGATGAAATTTTGGGTTCTTATGGTCCTCGAATACACCAAATCTTTCTAGAAACTAACTCAGTCAGCACACGATCCATACAAGTTTATAAAACACTTTTGGATTTGCTCTATCTTTCTCCATGATTATCTAGAGATGATGCAACCCCAAATTTGACAACCATATAAGATAATAGGAGAGACGAGAGCTTCAAAGAGAAATTTCTTCTTATCCCATAGCTAAAGGTTCGTTGATTTACAATTATTTTCAAGATCATAACAAGCTTTCCAACCTTCATTTATCCCTTTCTCAATGCTATAGTTCCAATTGAGCTTGTGATGAAGATCAATTCTGAGATATTTGTATGAAGTCACTTCCTCCAAGTTGTTGTTGTTATACATGAAATTAGTGTAAGTGATATTTTTGTATTTAATTATAATAACCTTCATTTTGTTAACATTAACAATCATACTTGTACTAGAGGAGAAATCCTTGAGAATTTTTAGTAGTTTGTCAATATCATTGGGACTCCTCACCATAAGGAAAATATCATCAACGTAAAGGAGGATGACGATGACTATACCGGCTAGTGTCAGGCCGATAAAACCTACTTCTTCCAAACAACCCTCCAACTTGTCAATGCACATTGAAAAAGGGATAGGGGATAGGGGACAACCTTGGTTATCTCCTATATTACAATTAACTTCTTATGAACATCCCTCAATGTTCCTAAACTTGGAAATATCATTCTCATACAACCTTATTGCAATAGCTCTCAGATCGAAAGGAACGTTTAGCTCCTCTAGCATATTCAAAAGGTTAGTCATGGGAATTGTGTGAAAATATTTTTAAAAGTCAATGAAATAACATGAGACATCGATTTTATTATTGTGACACTCCACAATGACCCTAAATGTGACAAGGCGATCCATAGTTGAATGATAGCTCCTAAATCTTTCCTTGAATTTAACTCTTTTTCTATGGCTTTTGAGCCATATGTTGATCTTCTTTTCCAAAAGACTTCCATATAACTTGGCTAAATGGGGGATAATCATAATGGTCTTATAATTAGAGGGATTATTTTTATCCCCACTTTTAAAAATAGGAACAATGAGGCTTTAATTCCAAGGTTTAGGGAAGCACTTTTTGACTGCTAAATAGAAGAGATTGTGGATGTGAGGGATGAGGAGAGTCCCTCTATTTTTTTTTAATTTCTCCTTGGTAGCCTTTAATGTCCTTAACTCTCCCTTTTGTGAGCCACTCAACCCAAAAATATTTGTCTTATATAGAAAAAACTTCTTCCTCTGTAGAAAGGGTTTGAGTGTTGTCCACGACATCGAGAGATTCATAAATGTTTTTAAGGTAGGGATTCCAATCCCTCAAATGAATCTTATTTTTTTCTTTAGTTTTATGAGTCATAATTTGCCTCCAAAATTTCTGACGATCTAGCTTAGATAAGTGCAAAAGCTTCTCTTTCTTCCTATTTATATAGTTCCTTTGCCCCCCTTTTAATTAGGGCTCTATACCTATTTATCTTGTCATATTTTGAGGACAAATTAGAAGCATCCTTAATTGTTTTTCTGACGATCTTCAATTCTTTATCATACCAAGGTTTGGGTATTCTATTTTTATTTATACAATCACCTTAATAGAGAACTTATTGATGGAATTTGAGAGGGTTGTCATGAAATTATGATAGAGGTCTTCAATATTGTTCTTATTCGATAGGAACTTTAATTCATTATTTAACTCCTTTCAAAAATATCAACTTTATCTTTGGTGATGATTAAGTGTTTTTGGTTATCATAATTCGTTTCAATGAGACTTTTGTGCATGACAAAATTTAGAGTTAAGGATAAAGGTCTATGATCAGAGTTAGGCTCTTGGTCATTTAGGATGTCAAAATTTACTATTTGGTTTTATATAAGGATATCAAATATCACATAATCTATGATGTTGCAGCCAATTCCATGAATACAAGTCATTTGGTTGGATTTCAACCACTTCATTAGACCAATGCAAATTATTATAACTTGATAACTACAGAGCTTGATGAGCTTGGTATTGAACAATTTCTCAACCAAATATTCGACGTTTCTTTTGTACCTACTAACTAAAACAAGGTCTTCATTTTATTATGAATATAAAATGTATGTTGATGTGGTTTAACATACTATTAATAAATTGTATTATTATATTATAAAATTAAATTATATATTATAATGATTTCTAAATATAATATATTAATTATCATATATTATTATTAAAAAGATTTGAATTAATGATTAACTTATGATTGATTATCATATTTAATTATATTATGTTACAATAATAATACTATCAATATTCAAGATATAATTTATTATATTTTATTATTAATGTTTTAATAATAATATAAAGATGGCCATAGTTCACTATTGTTGACTATGTTTTAGTATAGTCCATTATGGTTGACCATGTTTGACTTAGTTGACATTGATTAAATAGGTTTTAGTTTATATATCATAATACACAATATATTATTGTTAAAATGATTTGAATCAATGATTAACTTATGATTGATTATCATACTTGATTATATTATGTGATAATAATGCAATCAATATTCAATATATAGTTCATTATATAGTATTATTATGTTCTAATAATATTAATAATAATCTAATTTTAAGGTCACAACCAAGCCATACACTAGATTGGTGTATGAGACCCCCTTGTTTTTGGGACAAAGGACCCCTATATATGTAATAGTTGACTATATATTTGATTGTATATTTTTTTTCACATGAAAAAAACAGTTCCACTGTTATTCTTATTAGAATCAAATGAAACTTTTGATTACAATGAATGGATTTCCAAGTGTAAAATAGTCCTGTTTTGTTCCAGCTGAAACCTGAGAATACATTGTTTGTCTTTTTCCTTTTTTATCCTGTAATATTTCTGGTTATTGTCACCTTATATGATATGTAGTTTGTCTTCTCTAATTGTAGTTCCATTGATAATCTCTTCAAAATATAGCCACCCTGGTTTATCCTTAAGAGCTTTCTTGGATAGGTTGTCAGCTATTTTGTTAAACTGTCTATGTATGTGCATGAAGTTTAAAGTTTCAAAGCCTTGCTTTAGGTTTCTAATCTTATCCTTCCATTGACTAAGGTAGATTATCTCTAGTTTAGCTTTGTCACTTATCCAATCTATAATAACCTTAGAGTCCCCTCCCACCATTAATTTCTTTATAGAGAAATGTGTGGCAAGAAGTAGAAGTCCCCATAATCCAAGCAACTCAGCTTTCATATTGTTCCCTGAACCTCCAGCAAAGTGTGCTTGGATGTTGTGTCCGAAGGTGATTTTTAAGTAAATACCTATACCACATTTGTCTACTGAGGCTGCACCATCAAAGAAGCCAATAGGGTTATTGTTGAAGTAGACAGGGTTAAGTACTATGGCTGTTTTATCTGCTTCCTCTTTAAGTGGATGTTCTTGTATTGAAGTAAGAATTTTCTGGTGAAGTCCTGGTACATTCTTGGTACAGTTGTCAAACAATATCCTGTTTCTAAATTTCCAAATTTCCCACATAAACAGAAGGGGAATGTGTTTATGATTTGGCAGTTTGAGAAACCAATATTTGAGGTTTTCTTCGATGGTAGCCTTGTTCCACTCAAAGTCAATTCTCAAGGAAGTGAGTATATGGCCCCAAATCATTTGCATAGTTTGGTAGTCCACAAAAAGGTGTGTGACTGACTCTTCTTCCTTTAGACACAATGTGCAGATTGAAGGACCAATTCCTCCATGTTTTTGGTAGTTGATGCCGACAAGTAGTCGATCTTCTAAGCATAGCCACAGGAAGCAGATGATTTTGATTGCTACCTTCAATGACCAAATTGATTTATGCCACCATTGACCGTAATTACAATTGAGTGTGTAAAGGACGCAATAATAGGCAGAGCTGGCCGTGACTGTTTCTGAGGATCGATTCCATGACCAAGTAAGTAAGTCTTTTTCATTGTTGAGTCGGATGCCGTCAAGATTTAGTTTTTTTGTGTATGTGTCCCATTTAGTTTTGATTGTATATGACTAGTATAATATATACCAAAGATAATTTTTTAAATAATAATACAGTTTTGGTTATATTTGACCATGTTTGATTATGATTGATCATGGTTCACTATATTGACATTTTTTGACTATGTTTTACTTTAATTGAATTTGGTTAACTATGGTTGACTATAACTGACCATATTTTACTATGTTTGACTGTGACTAATAATGTTTGATTAAAGTTGATTATGGTTGACTATAGTTGACTATGTTTTAGTATGGTTGGTTATGGTTGACCATTTTTTTAACATGGTTGACCATTTCTAACTATGATTGAACATAATTGGTCATGTTTGACTATGCTTGAGCATTGTTGACTATGTCTGACCATCGTTTACTATGGTTTACCATGTTTGACTATAGTTAATGATTGTTGCCAATATTTGAATATGTTTCACCATATTTGACCATGGTTGTCTATGGTTCACCATGGTTGATTATGCTTAATGATGGTTTGACTGTGGTTGATTATGTTTGACCATCGTTAACTTTGGTTGGCCATGTTTGAATGTGGTTGACTTTGGTCAAAATTTTTACCATGGTTCACTACAGTTGAACAAGCGTGATTATGGTTGACTATAATTGACCATGTTTGACCATGGATGACCATGCTTCTCCATGTTTGGAAAATGTTGAGTATCCTCGACTTTAGTTGATGATAATTGACTATGGTTGACTTTGGCTAAACTTGTTTGACTATGGTTAATTATGGTTGATCATGGCCGATCATGGATGA
Organism: Picea mariana; assembly: GCA_032191745.1. NCBI lineage: Eukaryota > Viridiplantae > Streptophyta > Pinopsida > Pinales > Pinaceae > Picea > Picea mariana. The sequence continues at coordinate 78,449 of JASDQU010011512.1, read as the reverse complement.
GCATGTTGAATATTGCTGAATATGATTGATATTCATTATGTCACATTGCAATGTTTTTCATGGGTTATGTTGGATTTTGAAGTTATTTAATGGTTATGTCACATTATGAATTTCATCTTGTTTTACTTATGTTGAATTGCTACATTCTTCAATGGTTATGTCACATTATGATTATCATGAATAACTATGTCACATCGTGACATTAAGAGGTTGACTTATGGTTATATAGTATTATTAAATTGATTTAAATTAATGATTAACTTATGGTTTATTACCACATTTGTTTATGTAATGCTATAATAAAAATACTATCAATAATCATATGGCTTATGTTATTATGACATTTGTCTTAGCTTACTTATGTTAGATTGCTACATTCATTAATGGTTATGCTGCAATACAACATTCATAAAGTGTTATGTCACATTGAGATATAATATAGTTATGTAACATCCCCAATTTTAATCCTCATAAATTATAATGTAATTGTACATATGTAATTTAGGTCAGTGAGTGAGTATGCTTCAGGCCAGAGAGCTTGTATTGATCAATATAGCCAAGGGCTATGCTATGTATATTGTACATTAAAATTATAAATAAAAAAATAAATCGTAGGCTATGATCTGAGAGGGACAGTAACATTGGGGTCTATGATTCCACTGGAGAGGGGGCTAAAGGGGGGTACAAGAGGTTCCACATTCTTAATAACCCAAGCCATTTTATTATTAATGTTTACCTCCTTTGAATTATAAAATCTATCAATGAATACATGTAATAGGTTTGTGAGAAAATTCATCTCACCAATTTAAGACAACATGAGCTAAGTACAACCACTTTTTGGGAAATGTGAGAGTCAAATATTGCATGGGAGAAAAGAAAATTTGAGTCAGTATTGAGGACAATTTTTACAAGCTGATTTTTGGACAATAGGAGGAGAGCTTGGTGTTGGGAAAGAGAACCAACCATGTTTTGTATGAGACAACCATGAGAGGGGTTGGGTTTATGCTAAGAATTATTCCTTGTGCATGTAAGTGAGTTTCTTGTTGAGAAAATTTCTCAAGAGCCTTGTGAAGGCCACTATGAGAAATCCTAGAATAATTGAGAATTCTTGGTGTCCCTAGCTAAGATTTTTCCTCACCAACCTTGTATTGGAGTCCTATAGGGAAGTGGGATAGCTTGTAGGATTGTGTGGCAGAGAAGGGGATTCCATTCCTTAGGTTGTGTAGGTCGAGGGGAAATAGAGCTAGTGTGTTAAGCCCTAAATAGTGGCACATTACCCCTTAATTGGGGCATATTGCATTAATATGGTTATTTTATTTTTGTCGTCTTGGGTCCATTAGTTTTAATTGTACCTCCTAGTCTCCTATATATACCACGGAGACCTTTTCATTTGGAATCATCTTGTATTTGTAAATTTATGTGGTTTATAAGGAGGTTGCCCCCTTGAAGGGGCTTATTATTTGAAATTATCTATTTTTCACGGTGTTGATTACTTATTCCGAGGTTTTTTATGCTATTTTGATGTTTGGTTATTAACATTTGGTATCAGAGCTCAAGGTATTGGGGTTTCACTGTTGCATCTAAGACACCTTGGAATTTTTGCTATAACTATTTTTATACAATGTTTTAGAAGGAAATAATTGGAGGATATTTAGTATATGGATTAAGGTACTTGGGGTTCAAATTTCATCTCCTTATGCCTTATAATTTTGGAGATATATCCTATGTAAGATAGGGTTCCAAAATCATCCTGAATTTATCCATCGCAAACTTTTCTCTTTAAACTATATTATGTGATTTTTTAGACCCTGAAACTAGGAGGATATTCAGAGAAATTATCGAGGTATCTTTGATAATAATTTCAGATTCTGGTTCATCCTAATTTTGTAGATACACCCTGTGTAAAGTAGGGTAGATGACTAGTCATATTAACTAGTCTCAAACATGTGTTACGGATAAAACAATGATATCTTCTTAAGTGACTATCCAAATTAAGTGAGACCAGTTGCATTGGACAGTGGACAGTTTGTAGTATTTTTGGTGTAAGTTTCAGAATCAAATATAAGATATTTTTCTCTTGGCACTCTTTAAAAGTACGTGCTCCTGGAAGGGAAAAAAATTAGCAAGGTGTGGAGAAGTTACCATAACTTTCACTTGGCACATCCAATTTTGATCAAACCGGTGGAATTGTAGAGAAGACGTATTTGAGAAATACAGAATGAAATTTTCAGACCCAAAATGGCTAAAATTTTGGAGAAACAACAGAAGAAAGAGCATCTAACAGACCACCTCAAAATCAAGGTTTAAAATTTATACTTGACCAACATGCCACCAGAAAAGGAATCTTCTACACCAAATAATCCTTCAGACGGTCCTACTTGGACTCTTGATGAAGGTGAAGAAATGCGCAGGGACATAAATGATTTATAAAAGAAGACAGTAAAAAAATATGAACTACATGGGATGATGGATTCAACTGAAGCTAAGTTGGAGGCAATAATGGATACTAATATGGATGGCTTAAAAAGGGAGATTATGGAAGGATTGAAAAATTTTCTAATAGAGAGGCTACCTAAAAGTGAAAATGTATCCCATGAAATTCATGATGAGGAAGTGTGAATTATGAATGGTATTTGGTTATTTTAAGGGGGTTCCCCTATTCTTTAAGGAGTTCTTGTGTAACTTATCTATATTGGAGTTGTGATCCACATTGACATTCTATACATGGTGTGTACTTCTGTCATTTTATGATATTTTGAGCATTTGGTTCATACTGGAGAAACTCCAACTTTGGGTTGAAGACCAACCACTTTCCTAAGATCGATATGAGGAAGTTTGATGGAAATGATCCAATCACATGGATACTTCATATGGAGTAGTTCTTTGATCTAAATGATGTTATACACACACAAAATGTACAAATTGCTTCTTTGTATTTAGAACCCAAGCAATTTGTGGTATCGATGGATTTGTTCTTGAAAATCACTTGTCACTTGGACAATTTTCTTGGAAGAAATGATAGCATACTATGAGAATACAAGGATCAATAACTTCTTTATACAATTGATAAATCTCAAGCAAAAGGGTTCAGTTGTGGAGAACATTGAGAACTTCCAAAGATTGAATATAAAGGTAATAGATATTCTAGATGAACACTTGATTGATGTATTTATAGGAACTTTAAAGGATAACATTCAACATGAGGTTCACCTTTGGGAACCCAAATCATTGGAGAATGCGTTCAAGGTGGCGAGAAATGTTGAAAGTAAATATATGCATATGGATACTAGAAGGACCACTCTTAACATCTATCGAGAGAATAATGTTCCTTCTTCTAAAACACCTCAACCTACAAGGTTGAGACCTTTAACAATTGGAGGAAAGATAAAAAAAGGTTTATGCTTTAATTGTGACAATAAGTACAGTAAGGGACATAAGTGTGGTGATAAGAAATTAGTCTACATAGATTGTGAAGAGGAAGAAGAACAATAACAATAACAAGAAGGATTTCTTTTGAAGAGTTGAATCCCACGATATCATGTAATGCATTGGTTGGAATTAGCACTCCTCAAACCCTCAATATCAAAGGATATATCAAAAAGAAAAAGGTAATAGTCCTAATTGATTCTGGTAGTACTCATAATTTCATTCATTATAAATTATCCAAAGTTCTTACTATACATCAGTGGTAATGATACTCAAGAAAGAGGGCTCATGGAGTATGTGTCCATATTATAGAGAGCTCAACAAGATCACAATTAAAGATAAGTTTCCCATTCCCATCATTGATGAATTGTTAGATCAACTACATGGAGAAATCTACTTCACAAAGTTGGATCTTCGTTCAGGTTATCATCAAATTAGAATGAAGGAAGCATATATCCCAAAAAAAAAATTCCGAACTCACGAAGGCCATTATGAATTTTTGGTCATGCCTTTTGGCCTTACGAATGCACCTTCCACATTACAAGGGTTGATGATTTACATTTTCAAGCCCTTCCTTCGAAAATTTGTGTTATTATTTTTTGATGATATACTAATCTATAACAAGTCTTGGGAGAATCATGTTTGACATGTTGACAAGATGCTACAACTAATAAAGGAGAAACATCTGTATATCAAACCATCCAATTGATGCAGGAGCATCTCCAACAAAGTGCGAGTGGAGGACAACTCAACATCCAAGCATGCATTTTGAAGAAATTTTGAATTTCAAAAAGAACATGTCATGAAATATTTTTAAAAGACTCTAATCAATGAACATCTTTAATGTTTAGAAGTGGAGCCATCACAAGAGATCGATGAGGGATGTATTTTCTTTAATGTAGCTAGTTCTAGTACAAATTTGATGCATTTTCTCTTATCTGTCTGTCTTGAAGATTTATTGTAATAATCCTTAGTAGTTGTAAGCTTTTAATTTGATAGGATAGCACTACGGTAGTCTGAGGGAAAATATCTATGAGATCTTTTGTATAAATAAATGTATTGTTTCCCATAAGAGGTTGTTGAAGTTATTGTTATAGTCGTTGATAGATTGTTGTTGAAGTAGTTGTTGTATAAGACTGTTGAAGCTTATCAGTATTGTATGAGCCCATGCACATTTTCATTTGAAGGAATATAACAAAGAAGCATTGTTTCAAATTTATGGTGTTGCTATTGTTGTGTCTATCTGAATGAATGGTAGGATTTCTGTTTAACTGCAATTCTATGTCATTTAATTTTTATTATGTTTATGAATGCATTTACATGGTTGAATGTATGAATCTGTGAGAGTTTAGATAAGTTTCAATTATGTCTCTTCACGAGCTTATGCAAGGAATGCATATTGTCCACAAGGAGTGTGTTGACATAGTTTGTTTTGACTCAAAATCTCAGGAGAGATAACTTGAACTTTTATTTGCAAGAAGTGCATAGTGTCTGCAAGGAGTGCATTGATAGAGTCTTTTGACTCAAAAGATTATGAGGAGTAGATTGAAGCTTTGTTTGAGACAAAGTGTAGAAGACATCGCAAGGTGTGCATAGGTGGAAACATACTTAAATTCTTTTGTTCGGGAAGAGAAATTGAGTTGGGTGAAGGTCTGTTGCAAGGCGTGGATAGATTCAAAATTTGACTAAGTGTCGAAAAGGAGTTTTGAGAAGTTTAGAGTTTCAAGGAGGAACAAGATCAGAAGAGATAGCGACGAGAAGTTTTCAATAGAGAGGAGTCTTTTAAGATTCCCCAAAGTAACGTGCAAGATCCATTCGGAGGAAGTGGGATCATTCCAGACAGTTAGATCTGGGAGGGTTGCACAGTAGTTAGTCGTGGGTTCCTTCATAATGTTAAGCCCTAATATTGGCCCATTACTCCTTAATTGGGGCATATTAGATTAGTAATGTTATTTTATTTATGTCGGCTTTAGGCCATTAGTTGTAATTATACCTCCTAGTCTCCTATATATACCAAGGAGACATTTTCATTTTGAATCATCTTGTACTTGAACATTTAAGTGGGG
>JASDQU010011512.1:50864-71728 GCA_032191745.1 Picea mariana | reverse complement strand
ACCTCCTAGTCTCCTATATATACCAAGGAGACATTTTCATTTTGAATCATCTTGTACTTGAACATTTAAGTGGGGTAAAAGGAGGTTTCCCCCTCGAAGAGGCTTATTATCTGAAATTATCTCTTTTTCAAGGCGTTGAGTACTTTTCTTGAGGTTCTTCTATGCTATATTGATGTTTGGTTCTTAACACATAAATTCACGAATCAGATGATTTGGAGTGTTGAGGTGTGAAAATCGTCGAAGTCTAAAGCTGGGAAGTGGATCCTAGCCATTGATTGAAGGTGAATACATGGTAGCAGATAAGAATGTTCGGAAGAGAAGAACTCTGGAAGAATTTATGTGGAGAAAAGTGCAATCTTTGCAAAGTCACGAAGTAGCGGAGTACATCAAGGTCATCTATATGAGAAAGGACACACGGTGGAGATCTGTGTACTCCAGAAGAAAATGAGTGTGGTGAATCCAAAACTCCCAAAGTCCGAATTGCCAAAGTAAATCGTGGTCAAAGATCTGAGAGGGACACGCATTAGCAGGTTGTGGAGTCTGGAAGCGTGTACTCTAAAGAAACAAAGCAAGGATAAAGTAGAGAGTTGACTGGAAGTCATCCAAAGAGCCAAGAGGTAAGAATATAAAACCTTAGCCATTGATTGCATAGACACGTGGAGAGTGGATATTTACTCCAGAGAAAAGTCACTCTGGAGGAATTAAAGTGTGAATACACGCGAACTCCCGAAGGCCGGAGAGCCAGAGTTCATCAGGACCATTTGTTGGGATAGGACGTGTGGCAGAATATCGACTACTTCGAAGGATTCATACTCTGGGAGAAATAACATAGAGGAGCGTTGACTGCAAGTCACTCGAAGTGGGAATGAAGGATGGATCTCACCCGTCGGTCAAGAAGAGTATGTGGCACTTGATTTGAAACTTCGGGTATGGAGCACTCCAGAAGAAAAAGGTGTTGTAATGCTCGAAACTCCTGAAGGTCAGAGTCCCAAAGTAGATCACGATCGTTGGCTATCAGAGAAGCACGGAACTTAGATCTGGCCTGGGTGATTCCTTGGGTCCGGAGTTTGGGGAAAAACAGGTAAGCTGCAGTCAAAAGCGTCGAATCCCAAAGTCGTGAAGAGGGCTAGCCGACAATTATAGTGCGTGGTCATTTTGAAGAGGATCCTAGTGGAAGGAGATAGAGCCCGCCAGTTTGAAATGCTAATAGAGTCAAGAAAAGGATCTGCGGGTTCTATAGGACCTGCGGCTCACGAGAAAAAGGGCCTGTGTTAAATTGAATTAGGGGATAATAGGGTCCTAAGGAGACAATCTGGTTCATATTTTTGAATATCCTTGACCGAGAGGTCGAGAAACCCCTAGGAGGGAAGGGGGGCTATGTCAAGTGGTATCAGAGCCCTAAAGAGCCTCAAATTGCACTCTGTGTGTGAAGAAAAGGTTAGCATAATGTCTCCTAGAAGACATGCAGAACCATCTGTAGCAAATCAAGACATGGAAAGGGAGATGAGAGAACTACGTGCAAGGTTAGATTCTATGGACACATCACTAAGGAGAGAACCCGATGTTGGAGACGTCAGTGATGCAGAAAGCGAAGAGAGATAATTTGAAGAAGTTGTAGCAGAGGATGTTGTGGAAGAATGCTTGTTGAAAGCTGTTGTTAAATTGGGAGCTAGAGAAAAGATAGAAATCCCAATTTATGAAGGAAACTTAGACGTTGAAGAATTTATTGATTGGGTACGAGCAATGCATAAATACTTTGATTATGAAGACGTTGATGAGGAGAAAAATGTGAAGCATGTTGTCACCATATTGAAAGGACATGAAACACTGTGGTGGGATGAACTACAGGCTGACAGAAGAAGTAAAGGTAAGAAAAATATTAAGAGTTGGGATATAATGGTAGCCAAGTTGAAAACTAAATTCATACCCCAGGATTACCAGATAAATCTCTTCAAGAGGATGCAAAACCTAAGACATAAAGGAATGATAATAAAATAGTACACAGAGGAGTTTTACAAGCTGAACATCAGGGTTGGATAGAGAGAGAGGGATGAGGAAAAGGTTTCTAGGTATATCAATGGACTGATATATGAAATCTAGGATGAGATCAACATGATGATAGTAAGGACAATGGAGGACTCTTATTAGATTTCTCTGAAAGAAGAAGAAAATTTTCCAGGAAGCAGATTCAATGATGCAGAGGTAGGAGTATACACAGAGGTAAGGGACTTGTCTATGAAAAGGCACAAAATCCCAAGGGTGAGGCTAAAAAATGACATAGTCATTCAGAAAGAGGAGGAAGTTCCCGAGGAAGACAGTATGGTGGTAGAAATTCTTTTCCTCGAGGAAGAGGAAGAGGAGGAGAAGTGAAGTGTTATGCCTATGGAAAGACAGAACACATGTCTTGGGAATGCCCTGAGAGAAAGAAATAAGGAGGAGGTGAAGCTCACATTTCGGAAGCGCAGAAGCGGAATGTTGAGGAAGAAGGTGCAGAAGATGGGAAATCATTGATGATGAAGAAGGTTCTCTTGAAGCCAAAGCCAGAGGTTGAAAAACCAATGCAGAGGAAAAATTTGTTCAGAACTACTGTAAGACTAAATATAGAGTATGCAAGGTGATAATTGATAGTGGGAGCACTGATAACTTAGTATCCATAGAGATGGTTGAGAAATTGGAGTTGGAAATAATTGCACATCCAAGTCCATATAAGGTATTATGGTTACAGAAAGGTCACCAGGTAATGGTATCCAAACAATGCCTAGTTGAATTTAATATAGGAGGATATAGAGATGAGATTTTGTGTGATGTGATTCCCATGGATGTATGTCATGTTTTGTTGGGGAGGCCATGGCAGTTTGACAGGAATTTCATTCATGATGGGAGAAAAAATACTTATACTTTGGAGAAGAATGGTAGGACACACATGTTACTGCCGATAGAGGAAAAGATAGTAAAGGAACAAACCAACATAAGTATACTTCTCATGAGTGGGAAGGAACTCCTGAGTGAAGTCAAGAAGGAATAGGAGATGCAATTTGTTGTGGTGAGGAAACCAAGAGTTATCCTTACAAGTACTTCTATGGAGGATCTATCTGAAGAAATTCAGGAGCTGTTAAATAATTTTGCTGACATAGTAGTGGATGAGTTAACTAACTCATTGCCACCTATCAGGAGTATCAACCATCACATTGATTTAATACCAGGAGCAAGTTTTTTGAACAAATAAGTGTACGTATTAACACCTCAATAGAATGAGGAGGTAAAAAGACAAGTACAAGATTTGATGGACAAGGGATTGGTCAGAGAAAGTCTGAGTCCATGCGCAATACCAACTGTGCTGAGTCCAAAAAAAGATGGAGGATGGAGAATGTGTATAGATGCAAGGGCCATAAACAAAATCACCATCAAGTACATATTTCCATTGCCAAGGATGGATGACTTAATGGATTGTTTGAGTGGAGTAAGTTATTTTTCAAAGATAGATTTGAAAAGTGGATATCACCAGATAAGGATGAGAGAAGGCGATGAGTGGAAAACAACCTTCTTAACAAATAAAGGATTGTATGAATGGATTGTTATGCCATTTGGATTAACAAATGCCCCAAGTAATTTTATGAGGTTGATGAATGAGCTATTAAAATATTTCATTGGCAAGTTTGTGATTGTGTATCTGGATGATATATTGATATCTAGTAAAACTAAAGAAGAACATTTGAGACACTTAACATTGGTAATGAGAAGATTGCAAAAAGAGAAATTGTTGATAAATCTAAAGAAGTCCTCTTTTATGAAGACATAACTCATTTACTTGGCTTTCGTAATCTCTTCAAATGAATTGAAGATGGATCTAGAGAAGGTAAGAGCAATCAAAGAATGGCCATCACTAGGGAGCATCTTCGAGGTGAGAAGCTTCCATGGATTAGCGAGTTTCTATCAGAAGTTCATTAGAAATTTCAGTGGAATTTGCACACCAATGCTAGATACAGTGAAGAAGAGACACACATATTTTAAGTGGACAGAAGAAGTTGAGAAAGGCTTCATGATATTAAAGGAGAAGATAACAAAACAACCGATTCTGGTCTTGCCATATTTCAGGAAGAAGTTTCAAGTAAGATGTGATGCTAGTGTAGTTGCAATTGGAGCAATCTTGAGCCAGGACAATAGGCCTGTTGCATATTTCAGTGAGAAGTTGAATGATACCAAGAGGAAGTTATCCACATATGACAAAGAATTTTATGCAGTAATTCAAGTCTTGAATAAATGGAGACATTATCTTGTTCCAAAAGAGTTTGTTTTGTATAACGATAATCATGCTTTACAATTCATAACCAGACAAGAGAAGCTAAATCAAAGACATGCTAAATGGTTAGAGTTTATGAAAATTTTCACTTTTTTCATTAAACATATTTCTGGTAATGCTAACAAATTTGTTGATGCATTAAGCAAGAGACGTCTAATTCTCCAGGAATTTCAAGTGAAAACCTTAGGGTTTGAGCACCTTAAGGAGATGTATTGTGATGATCCAGATTTTAAAGAGGCATATGAAGCATGTGAAAATCCCGTGATTAGAGATAGAAGTCAGTGAACATAGTATATGATTCAATATGGATTGTTGTTTAAAGGTTTCCAGTTGTGCATACCAAAGTGCTCAATGAGAGAAAATCCGATGAAAGAAAAACATAGTGGATGTCTAGCAGGACATTTCGACCATGACAAGACATTTTCACAATTGAACAACTCGTACTATTGGACAGGTATGAGAGAATTTGTGAAGAATTTTTTGAACATATGTAAGATTTTCCAGCATGCAAAAGGAAAGAAACAAAACATTGGATTGTATCAGCCATTTCCTATTCCAGATAGGCCTTGTGATGCAATTAGAATAGATTTTGTGTTGGGATTGCCAAGAACACAAAGAGGAAGATATTCCATAATTGTGGTAGTTGATAGATTCTCAAATATGGCACACTTGATCCCATGCTAGAAAACTAGTGATGCAACACACATTGCAAATTTGTTTTTCAAGGAAGTTGTGAGACTTCATGGTTTTCCATGGAGTATTGTCTCAGATAGGGACAAATTTTTTTTTGGTAATTTCTAGAGAACATTGTGGAAGAAACTAGGGACAAAATATCCTTTAGTTCTTCATATCATCCTCAAGCGGATGGACAGACTGAGGTGGTGAATCAGAGTTTAGGAGATTTGCTGAGGAGTTTGGTCATTGAACATCATAGTTAGTGGGATCAAATTTTGTCACAAGAAGAGTTTGCATACAATGAGTCAGTAAACAAAAGTACATAAAAGAGTCCATTCCAGATAGTGTATGGAATGAAGCCATGATGTGTATCAAAGTTGAGAGATCTAGAGTAGAGTGAATTCAGAAGCGTTGGAGAAGAATACTTTGTTGCAACAATGCAGAATCTTCACGACCAGATCAAAGAGAAGTTGCGGAATATCAGTAAAGAGTACAAGCACAGAGTTGATCAACATATGAGAGAACTTCAATTTGAAGTTGGAGATCAAGTTTTGGCACATCTCAGGAAGGAAAGGTTCCCAAGGGGAACATATAATAAACTGAAAATGAAGAAAATAGAACCATGCAAGATCTTAAGGAAATTTGATGCTAATGCTTATGAGATATAGTTTCTAGAGGGAGTGGGTAAATCGCCCATATTCAACATTTCAGACTTGTATCCTTACAGGGAATGTGACACAAAAGGATCAGAATATCAGAAAGAGATTTAGTGGGAGAAACATATGCCTATAGAAGAAAATCCACAGATGGAGAAGATCATAGATCAAAGGGTTGGTAAGAAGACCAGAATAAAGACATATTTTGAGTATTTAGTAAAGTGGAAGGGACACCCAATAGAAGATGCCAGTTGGGTAAATGAAGCAGATATCCAGAAGCATGGAAAGTTAGCGCAAGAGCTCATGGGCACCATTCCATGAATTTTTGTCTAGAGGAGTATAATGTAGGAGCATCGTTAGCAAAGAGCGAGTGGAGGACAACTCAGCATCCTAGCGCGCATTTTGAAGAAATGATGAATTTCAAAAAGAACATTTCATGAAATATTTTGAAAAGACTATAATCAATGAACATATTTAATGTTTAGGAGCAGATCCATTGCAGGAGATCGATGGGGGATGTATTTTCTTTAATATGTCTAGTTGTAGTACAAATTTGATGCATTTTCTCTTATCTGTTTGTGTCAAACATTTATTGTAATAAGCCTTAGTAGTTGTAAGATTTTAATTTGATAGGATAGAACTAAGGTAGTCAGAGGGAAAAGCTCTATGAGCTCTGTTAGCACTCCATAAATCTTTTTGGCTAAGAAACAAATGACAAAGGTAACTTTTTCAACCAACTTTGAGACTCAAAACTAGCCTTCCAGATCTGGAGAGGGATCTCTCAGAAATGACGCGGTATCCGCACAGTAGATGTCTTTGTGAATGATGGATATATTTAAAACTGACGATAAAATGATTCTGGTTATATTGGTGTAGAGAAGTAAAACTTGGGCTATGGGGTCAGTCTGAGGAAGAGACGAAACAAATGACTCGGTGACTGGTTTCGAGAGGGAAAGGCTAGGCGAGCGACAAACTTCAGTGTTTAACCGTAAAGTGTGCCAGGAGAAAAATAGAGAGAGAGATTTCAGAGTGTCGCCATGGATGAATTCAGAGCTAGATCGAGAAGAAAACGCTTTGTCTAAGTGGTGTGAATAAGGGGGCACAATACTGGGAATCCACAAGTTCAAAATTTCCTTCCAAAATAGACGATATGAGATATGAAATTAAAGATAATAGGGAAGAACATACGCAGATAAAGAAACATAATACATCCAACTATCACAACTAGAATATTTACATCAAAACACAGGACCTTTGCATTAAGTTTCGGTCAAAAACACTCAGACTTCTTACAATAGCATTTGTTTCTTAAAATTGCCAACCAACCCTGTTTACATAAAAATGATCCCCTTATATAGAAATATATTGTCACCCTTGGCTCTTATGGTCGAGCTACTCTCTCCTAGAATCATGGATCTGTTTTCTTTGTAAGAGAACAATAAATTCAACGGATTCACTAAAAATAGAAAACCGACTTTGCCAAATCATAATCGTAATCGAAATATTCTTTACATTAATTGATCATGCTCCAAATTCAACCATATGGTTTTTATGAGCCATCATTTTCATTGTTGGACACTCTATAATCCCTGCACAACAAGTTTGCTACACAACAATAACCTATAGCAAAAAACGCAGTAGATTGCACAACAAACTGGTAAAATAGGCGTTAAATATGACATCGTATCTCACTGATAAAAAACTATTTTTAGAAACTAAGATATATTTTTGTATTTAAGATTGTTATCAAGAAAAACCTCTCTCAGTTTCTTTAAATTCATTTCCAGCTGGCTGGAATACGTGTCACAAAAACATGTCTCGGAGAGGAAATCACGAAAACTGAAAAATAGGGCTCAAAGATTCCTTCGAATCTTCCAATACGTGACACAATTTTCAAATCTGAGAGAGTTTTTTATTATTTGGTTTGTCCTCGACACAAAAATTTCGGGGATTTAAAAAATTCCTCTCCAATTGGTCAGAAATCGATCTTGAATTTGACCACTAAACCAGTAATTTGCGCAGTGCGACCTGTAGCATGTGTGCTGGAAAAATCCAATGCGCGACAACATCCTAGGCGCAACATAATCCAATGCGCAAACAAATTATACGCGCAACGAAATCCACTATGCGATAACATCCTATGCATGACATAATCCATTCCGCGATGAAATCCTATGTGCGACAACATTCTTTGCGCGACATCATTCTCTGCGCAGTGCGCCGTGAATTTTGTAGCGTGCAGTTGCAAATGGAAATGGAATAAATAAATGATAAGCTTCCATTTAAAAATTACCCTTGGAGATTTTCGATGTTGCCAGTCATAAAAACAATATGGGTGCTAACATGCATGACTTTGCAAATTTTTGACAAAACTATAACCTTAGTTATGAAAATCATGGCACTAACAAGCTCTTTTGTATTAATAGATGTATTGTTTCCTAGAAGAGGCTGCTGAAGTTATTTTTATAGATGTTGATGGATTGTTGTTGAAGTATTTGTTGTAGAATCCTTTGAATCTTATCAGTATTGTCTGATCGCATGTACATTTTCATTTGAAGGAATATAACAGAGAAGCATTGTTTCAAATGTTTGGTGTTGCTATTGCTGTGTCTATCTGAATGAATGGTAGGATTTATGTTTAATTGCAATTCTGTGTCATTTACTTGTTCTTATATTTATGAATGCATTTACATGGTTGAATGTATGAATCTGTGAGAGTTTAGATAAGTTTCAATTGTTTCTCTTCACGAGCTTATGCAAGGAGTGGATATTGTCCGCAAGGACTACGTTGAGAGAGTTTGTTTTGATTTAGAAGCTCGGGAGAGATAACTTGAAATTTTATTTTCAAGAAGTGCATAGTGTCCACAAGGAGTGCATTGACAGATTCTTTTGACTTAGAATCTCAGGAGGAGTAGCTTGAAGCTTTGTTTGAGATGAAGTGTAGAATACCTCTCATGTTTTGCATAGGAGAAAACATACTTAAGTTCTTTTCTTCGAGAGGAGAAATTGAGTTGGGAAAAGGTCTGTTGCAAGGCGTGCATAGATTAAAAATTTGACTAAGTGTAGAAAAGGCATTCTGAGAAATTCAGAGTTTCAAGGAGAAACAAGCTCAAAAGAGATAATGACGAGAAATTTTCAATAGTGAGGAGTCTTTTAAGATTCCCCAAAGTAATGTGCGATATCCATTCGGGGGAAGTGGGATCATTCTAGACCATTAGATCCGGGAGAGGTTCACAGTAGTCAGTCGAGGGTTCCTTTAGAACTTCGTGAATCAGAGGATTTGGAGTGTTGAGGAGTGAAAATCGCCGAATTCCGAAGTTGCAAAGTGGATCCTAGCCATTGATTAAAGGCAGATACATGGCAGCGAATAAGCGAGTTTGGGAGAGAAGAGCTCCAGAATAATTTGTGTGGAGCAAAGAGAAATATTCACGAAGTCGTGAAGTAGTGGAGTCCATCAAGGTCGTCGATCTAAGGAAGAACACGCGGTAGAGATATGTGTACTCCGGAAGAAAACGAGTGTGGTGAAGCCAAAACTCCCGAAGTCCAAATTGTCGAAGTAAATCGTGGTTGCAGATTTGAGAGGGACACGTGTTAGTAGGTCATGGAGTCTAGAAGCATGTACTCTAGAGAAAGGAGCAAGGAGAAAGAAGAGCATTGACCGGAATTCGTTTGAAACACCAAGAGGTAAGAAGATAAAACCTTATCCATTGATTGCATAAACACGTGAAGAGTGGAGATTTACTACAGAGAAAAGTCACTCCGAAGGAATTGAAGTGTGAAGACACGCAAACTCCCAAATGTTGGAGTGTTGGATTTCATCAGGACCGTCCGTTGGGATAGGACGTGTGGCGAAAGATTGACCACTTCGGAGGATTGATACTCCAGGAGAAAGAACGTGGAGGAACGTTGACTGCAAGTCACCCGAAGTGGGACTGAAGAATGGATCTCACTTGTCAGTTAAGAAGAGTACGTGGTACTTGATATGAAACTATTGGTATGGAGCAATCCAAAAGAAAAAGGTGTTGTAACGCTCAAAACTCCCGAAGGACAGAATCTCGAAGTAGATCATGACTGTTGGATATCATAGAAGCATGAACCATAGATATGGCATGGGTGATTCCGTAGGTCTAGAGTTCTGGGAAAAATGGGTAAGCTGCAATAAAAAGTGTCGAAGCCCAAAGTCACGAAGAGGGTTGGCCTACAATTATAGCGTGTGGGCATATTGAAGAGGATCCTAGCTGAAGGATCTAGCGCCTACTAGTTTGAAATGCCAATAGCATCGGGAAAAGGATTCACGGGTTCTATAGGACCTACACCTCAAGAGAAAAAGGGCCTATGTTAAATTGAATTGGGGTCTAGCAGGGTCCCAAGGATCTAATATGATTCAGAGTTTTGAAGATCCTTGACCGAGAGGTTGAGTAACACCTAGGAGGGAAGGGGGGTTGCGTCACAAATTTTTATTTGGAGTGAAGGAGGTAGAGTATTTGGGTCATATTATATCTCATGAAGGTTCTAAGGTAGACCCTAACAATATTAAGGCCATGATGGACTGTCCAATTCCCAAAATATTGAAGAATATTAAAGAATTTTTGGGTTTGACAGGTTACTACAGTAAGTTTGTTCATAACTATGGAAGAATAGAAACACCTTTAATGACATTAACTAAGAAGGATGAATTTTCATGGAATCCAGAGGCAACTCAAGATTTGAACAACTTAAAGAGGCAATGTGCAAACCTCCTTGCTTGACCAGACCAGACTTCACAAAAACCTTTAGTGTGGAATGCGATGCCTCGAGAAATGGCATTGGTGATGTTCTAATGTAAGAAGGAAGGCCCCTTTCCTTTGAAAGTCATCCACTCAAGGGAAAGGACTTACACAAACCCATTTATGATAAGGAAATGATGGAAATACCACATGCATTGAATAAATGGCGCCCTTACCTAATAGGTAGGCACTTCAAGGTAAAAAAAAATCATGATAGTCTTAAATACTTCTTAGAACAAAGATTATCTTAAGAAGAACAACAAAAATGGGTGACAAAGATGTTGGGTTATGATTTTGAAGTCATCTACAAAAAAGGGAAGAAAAATGTTGTGGTAGATGCACTCTCAAGAAAGGATGAAGATGTTGATGCCTTTCTCTGTGCTATCTCAGTCATCCAACCCGATTGGATAATAGAAGCAAGGGATGAATGGAAGAATGATGAAAACATGTGGACTCTCATTCAAAGGTTATGGCAGGATTCCAGTGCATAATTCACTATGGTACAAAGATCACTTATATTTATGTAAG
The DNA here is from genome assembly GCA_032191745.1 of Picea mariana. Lineage (NCBI taxonomy): Eukaryota > Viridiplantae > Streptophyta > Pinopsida > Pinales > Pinaceae > Picea > Picea mariana. Next base: position 60,803 of record JASDQU010011512.1, on the reverse strand, counting down.
AACTCCCAAATCAAGAAAAAGTTACTCTTGGAATTGCACAACTCTCCAGTAGGAGGGCCCTCACGATTTTTGAAAAACTACCATAGGGTCAAGAAGGAATTTTCCTGGGATGGCCTTAAAACTGATGTTCAAAGGTTTGTGTCAGAATGTTTGTTTTGCCAACAAAATATGGTGGAAACAACTAAGACCCCAGGTATTTTACAACCATTATCCATCCCAAGTCAACGTTGGGAGGAGGTTTCCATGGATTTTGTTAGCACTAGAAGTCACCTCCTGATTGCAGGGGAGGTAACCCAGTACCCATCAGTTTATATGTCACAATGAATAAATTTAAAAGGGGTCGAATGGGTGTATACTCAAGATAATATCGTTCTAACTCAGAAAACTAGACCAACATGAACAAGCAGGTGAGGTCTTGATTAACTTCAGTCAATAAGTTGTAGTAAGAGTGAGTAGGTGGAAGTACTGGTGAGGAGAATGTAGAGGTATTCTATGGACATCAAGTCTTCCAGCAACCTAAGGAGGAAAATCTTCAAATGCAATATCCTCTTGGATTCAAAACTTCAGACACTAAAATATGTCTAAATGACATAGTTACAACAAAACGATGATCAAATTTTCATCACGATGCTGATGTAAAAGCTCGACTGGATCCTCCATGGCCGAGCTACTCAGTGTAAGAAGGAAAAATATAACACAAGAAACTGATTAAAACTGGTTAAGATACTGTTGTGATCAAACCTACATCACAAAATCCTAACTACCCTCGACTGGATCATCCATGCCTGAGTGTTATAACACAACATTTGCAGAGAAATGCAAAGGAAACTGAATTTCATTAATCAAGAAGTCTCAAATACATATACATAACTAGAAGAACCAGAGCTTCATCAAAACTTTACAATACGGGAGCCTAGATCAACCATCGACCATAACAAAATATAAAAACTGCCTATATATACTAAAAATGTTGCAACCACCAGGAGTGTGATCGAACCACTGCATTAACATTTTCAGTTGGCGCCTTCTCTGTCAGATTTTGCAGGACTCCTCATTTCAGATGTGAGCCAGGCGCAGTTATGTGCTTTACAAGAAAATATGTCCATAAGGAAGCTTCAGAATGATAGTCTTCCTTTACGACCGCTCTTTGCATGTTTTCCATTTATCGGGTGAGACGAAGTCTCGACTGCCACATCACTTTCATTAACTATCTGCATAGGGATCAGGATGGGTCCGAGTCAACTTGGCACTTGGAAAACATGGCGACCTCTTTATGAGGCCAACACCAATGTTTTATCCCTTGGCATAGCTCACGTGAACTCTGCATGTTTACCTGCATGTGACCCTGGGTCATGACCCAGTGTTTATCTCCACAGGCACTCCAGGATTTCTCCCTTCGAGAATCCTCATATCACTTGAAAATAGAATCCCCGACTCCTGATTTGACAAAATCAACCTACTCGGATCAACGGTCGGGATTTATTTCCATCCGATGGTTGAGGCTCCTCACGATGGGTGCCAACCTTTCCACATGACCTTGGGATGCGACCTTGGGCCCACTCTCGAATGCTTCATGACTTCGAGCTTTGGGTGCACTGAAGTGAGCCACTGCCGACTCTTCTGATCTCCAAACTCCCAAACTTGAGCTTAGCGAGTGCTAGATCCCCTCCGATATGTGCATGCCTTAGCACAATGCGCCCCAACTTTGAATGACACACATTTGTGGGTTTTTAAGCCCCCTTCTTTCGTATTTTGTCACCCAAGGGCCAAATCCAAAGGAAAAAAAACCCCATGCAAGGATATGTGATAACATTAGGCTCCATGGGGGATAGAGTCCTCCCTGCGAGGCTCTAAGAACTCCTTTTGCAGTTCCAGTTGCCTTCTACATTGGGCTATGGAGTCAAGCTCAAAACACCCTGCTGAGGAATACATGTTGATAAGTAAAAACAAAAATAAACACACATGCTCCAAGGAGCTTATTTATATACAGTCCTAAACTAATTTCATTTTACACAGCGCTAGGTGAAAAACAACTTCCACCATAGCCATTCAAGCAACTTCCTAGCTACAAATTTGTTTATTCTGTCAATGATTGATAATGGATAATGAAACCGTGACAACAGAACGTTTACATTCTTCATATTTCCTCCTAATGATGAGGTCAAGATAAAGCTGGGCGTCTTCAAAACATGAAGGAAATACAACTCCATGTATTCCTCCACAGGCTCATAGGACAAGCGACAAACTCCAGAAAATTTGCAACAGGTAGCTTGATTTGTCTTGCAACTACTCACACTAGGCTGAATGTCTCTGGAAAGCATAGGTGGGTGAAAGGACGGTGCAGGTTGACTGATCTCAGGCGATGTCTGCTCACTATTAAGCTCTGGATAGGATATAGACTTCCCACTAAGATCCACCTTTACATGTTGCTCTGTGTTTTCTACGAGTCTAGGGTAGTTGATTTCCACCCAATGCTTTCCTTAATTAATAAAGGAAAAGGCTCTATAGTGTGATCTTGGAAATATTTCATAACACCATACTCACCTGTGAGTATTGGTGAAGTAATGCAATTTGAAAATTTCAGAAAATCTGAAATGTATGACTCCATGTATATGGCCACAGGATCATGAATAATGTGACAGGATCTTGGCTTCTTTAGAGGATCAGGCTACTCCTCTGTGCTTGAAAATAAATTCCCTCCTTGTTCTTTTGAGACCAACTCTTGATCATCAACAGTTTCCATCTCTTCTTCATAAGAATGTTCATAAGATAAAGGTGCAGCAGGATTTACAACATCATAACTATGATCAACCAAGAACATACAATTATCTATGTAATCAACCACTGCTACATGCTCAAAATGTTTTGGAAATTGATCATAAGATTGATATGTGTTCCTTCCCATTTAAAAATCTTCAAATGTTTAAGAACCTGATTCCAAATGTGAATCATACCTACTTCCTTGTTGTTGTTCCAGATCTAATTCATATTCACTATCTTCTTGCTTAGAATCTGAAATAGATTAACAGTCTTCTTGCTTATGTACATGCAAATTTTTGAGATATGCCTGCCTATGAACCCACTTGCTAGCCCTGATGTTCTCTTCGAACTCTACAACATCTTCAAACAAATTTCTTAACGATGAAGATTTCCTTTCTCTCAGGTGAAGGACAAGCTCTAGATGCTGAGCCATGACATAATACACCATGGCAACAGTCTCTATGGGTCTGATCTCCATAGGAATACTATGATAAACACTATAAAACCTCCTGTTGAAAAAAACCAAGGCTTCCTCTTCCCCTCTTTTCAAGGAATTAAACTCGAACCAATATTTATCAAGGGATTTTTTCTCACCCCAACACTTTAAAAAAGCATGGCATAGCTCGGTCTAGGAACCAATAGAACCGACCTCCAAACATCTAAACCACACAACAACATCTCCAGATAGTGAATGTGAGAACAAACTCATGGTAAAATCATCATGAACGATCTCAAACTGATCAATAAATTTCTCAAAGGCCCCCAAGTGCCTCTCAACTGTAACATGATCCTCCCCAGAAAAATGAGGAAGATACTCAAAGGAGTAAGGAGGATAGGGATGCAGGTGATGTGGCAACCTTAGAGGCTTAGACATCCTGTCTCTAATATTAGCTTGAAAACTTGTGGGATGAATATGGGATTCAACAAGAGGATGGAGAGGTTCAACAAAAACAACAGGAGCTGATGAGATCTGAGAAGGATGTGAATCATTTTCAACCTTCTCAAGGCTACAAGGGTGATCAATTTCAAGAGGAGATGCAATACATATATCAATTTTATGAATAGGTTGTGGTGAAGACACATGATCGACATATACAACAGAAGAAGAGGGCATGCCCTCTTCTTCTAGGGATGGATGAATGAAGGAAGGCTTATTGTCATCTGAATATACAAAGCAAAGGACGATCCTCTTTATATGCGAAGGGAAAGAGATAAATGAGCTGATAAAGAAGAACACGATTTCATGAAGAAAACTCATAGACTGATACCTGGTCTTTCCCTTCGGTATGGTCATTTTTCTGTCAGTAGGATCCTCTCTAGTGGAGTCACCAGGTGCGAGTTCCAATATTCAATGGTTCTGATGTCTGATGCAAATTCAAAATCATAAGCTCTTTTCCGTTCTCCCAGGGAAGATATCTTCAATTTCGTCCCCGGCAATGATGCCACAAATGTTATCACTATAAGTCACCTCCTGATTGCAGAGGAGGTAATCCCAGTACCCATTATTTTATATGTCACAATGAATAAATTTAAAGGGGGTCGAATGGGTGTAGACTCAAGATAATATCGTTCTAACTCAAAAACCTGGAACAACATGCACAAGCAGGTGAGGTCTTGATTAACTTCAGTCAGTAAGTTGTAGTAAGGGTGAGTAGGTGGAATAACTGGTGAGCAGAATGTAGAGGTCTGCTATGGACATCAGGTCTTCCAACAGCCTAAGGAGGAAAATATTCAAATGCAAGATCCTCTTCGATTCAAAACTTCAGACACTAAAATATGTCTAAATGACACAGTTACAACAGAATGATGATCAAAATTTCATCGTGATGCTGTTGTAACATCTCGACTAGATCCTCCATGCTTGAGCTACTCAGTGTAAGAGGGAAAAAGATAACACAGGAAACTGATTAAAACTGGTCAAGATACTGCTGTGATCAAACCTACATCACAAAAGCCTAACTACCCTTGATTGGATCATCCATGCTCGAGTGTTCTAACACGACTATTGCAGAGAAATGAAAAGGAAACCGACTTTCATTAAACAAGAAGTCTCAAATATAGATACATAACCAAAAGAACCAGAGCTTTATCAAAACTTTACAATATGGGAGCCTAACTCAACATTCGACCATAACAAAATATCAAAACTGCCTATATATACTAAAAATGTTGCAACCACTAGGAGTGTGATCAGACCACCACATTAACGTTTTTAGTCGGTGCCTTCTTTGTCAGATTGTGTAGGCCTCCTCATGTTAGATGTGAGCCATGCCCATTTATGTGCTTTACATGAAAATCTATCCATAAGGAAGCTTCAGAATTATAGTCTGCCTTTACAGCCACTCTCTACATGTTTTCCATTTATGGAGTGAAACGAAGTCTCAACTACTACCTCACTTTCATTAACTATCTACATCAGGATCAATACAGGCCCGAGTCGACTTGGCACCTGGAAAAAGTGGTGGCCTCTTTCTGCGGAGAACACCATTGTTTCAGCCCCTGGCGTAGCTCATGTGAACTTTTCACCTCTACCCGCATGCAACCTTGGGTCATGACCCACTGTTTATATCCATAGGCGCTCTGAGATTTCACCCTTTGGGAATCCTCATATCACATGAAAATAGAATCCCCGACTCCCACTTTGACAAAATCACCCTACTCGCATCAACGGTCGGGATTTCTTTCCATCCGACAGAAAAGGCTCCTTACGATGGGTGCCAACCTTTCCACATGACCTCAGGCTGCGACCTTGATCCCACTCTCGATTTCTTCCCGACTTCGGGCTTCGGGTGAACTAATGTGAGCCACTCCTGACTCTCCTGATCCTCAAACTTCCGAACTAGAGCTTAGCGAGTGCTAGCTCCCCTCTGATATGTGCACGCCTTAACACAACATGCCCTGACTTTGGATGACACACATTTGTGGGTTTTAATCCCCCTTATTTTGAATTTTGTCACCCAAGGTCCAAATCCAAAGGAAAAACATCCCCCTGCAAGGATATGTGATAACATATTTCATCACAAGGTTGCCGAAGTCTGAAGGAAAGAGTGTCATCATGGTTATTGTTGATAGACTGACCAAGTACACACACTTTTGTGCACTCTCTCATCCTTTCAAAGCTAATATAGTTTCCACCACATTCATGGAGACAATTCAAAAGCTACATGGAATCCTACAGATTATTGTAAGTGACAGAAATCCCATCTTCACTGGACATTTTTGGACAAAATTATTTTCTTGTTTGGGTACTCAGTTGGCTCATATCTCATCTTATCATCCTTAATCTGATGGAAAAACCGATATAGTGAACAAATGTATGGAAGGCTACCTTCATTGATTTGTCTTTGATAAACAAACACAATGGTTTAAGTGGTTACCCTTGGCATAATGGTGGTATAACACTTCCTTTCATACTACAACAAAAATGACACCATTTATGACACTTTATGGATATGATCCACCTTCCATCACTTCTTCTCTAAAATAAAAACCTAAGGTTCAAGCAGTGGAAGATCACATCGAGAATCAACAACAAGTTCTCCAACTCTTAAAGGACAACTTGACCATGGCACAAAATCACATGAAACAACAAGCAGATCAACATCATAATGAAAGAAGTTTTGAAGTAGGGGATTGGGTATTTTTAATACTACAACCATACAAGCAGATGTCCCTCAAGCAAGATAATAAGGATAATAAATTATCACCAAATTACTATGGCCCTTATAAAGTGTTGAAAAAGATTGGTATTATGGCATACAAATTTGAGTTTCCTGCATCTTTGCAAGTACACCCAATTTCCCAGGTTTCATGCTTAACGAAAGTTATATGTGACAAGATCCCAGTTTAAACTATATTTCTATAACTTGAGAAGGAAGGAAAAATCATATTGGAGACTGAAGCTATCACTAACACAAGAATTATCCAGCTGAGGAATAGATACATTTCAGAGTATCTCATTAAGTGGAGGAAACTACCTACTGAAGATTCCACTTGGCAAGATGAGTCTTTTATATAGAAGAATCCAAAATTATTCAAGCATCGTGGACAACACTTGTCAAAAGGGGAGGGACATGTTAAGCCCTAAATAGTGGCACATTACCCCTTAATTGGGGCATATTACATTAGTATTTTTATTTTATTTATTTCAGTTTGGGTCAATTAGTTGTAATTGTACCTCCTAGTCTCCTATATATATCAAGGAGACCTTTTCATTTGGAATCATCTTGTATTTGTAAATTTATGTGGTGTATAAGGAGGTTTCCCCCTCAAAGATGATTATTATCTGAAATTATCTCTTTGTCAAGGCATTGAGTACTTATAGGTTTTTAATGCTATTTTGATGTTTGGTTCTTAACATAGTGGATTGGAATTGTTGTAGGAGTTGGAAAATCTAAGTTTTGGGTTATGGAGTGGACAATGTGGCCAACCATGAGAGCCAAACATCCTTTTGGATTCATAAATCCAGCTTGGGGGTGGCTTGCTATTGATATAAATGAAACAAAGCCTATGGTTGGGAGGAATGCCCTCTGCATATAGTCGATTGGTGATTTATCAAAATTGAGTTTTTTGTGATATTTTATATGTTTAATTCCACTGTGAAAATCTTTGATTGAACATTTTTTTTCTTAAATAGTTCCACTCATGAAGTTTAAATTTACTGTCAATAGAATGGGAGTTTTTGTCACCATGAATGCATGCATTTTATTTGGGTTTAGCAGAAAGGTATGTTACAGGCTATATCTATTGCGATGTTCATCTAGGTTAACTTATGACCATTGTACAATATAATTAAAATTATTTGAATTAATGATTAACTTATGATTGATTACTATACTTGATTATNTGTGTGTGTGTGTGTGTGTGTGTGTGTGTGTGTGTGTGTGTGTGTGTGTGTGTGTGTGTGTCTTTGGTTACCCAAGGTTATATTGGATTGCTACATTCCTCAATGGTTATGTCACACTATGACATTCACCTTAGTTGACTTATGTCATAATTATAACAAAGATGGAGGTGTTGATGTTCTACTATCTCTTCTAGAGATAACTTTTAAACATGAACCAACTGTGAGATATAGGAGATGGGAGTAGTTTCCATCCGAGGATTAGGGTGAGTGTTGAATACAAGTCTCTTGAGTTGTGCATTGATCACTTTCTTAGCTTATCTGTCTCTATCACAAGCTTCCGACCATTTTTTTGGTCATTGCATCATGACCTGTGCTTTAATTTCATCCTTGAGATTGGTTGACCCCTATATGTTTATTTTTCTCACTAATCCATACTTAGAAAATTTCTTAGTTTGTTGCAGTCCCGTATGTTCCATGTCATGTAAACTGCACTTTTATTTTCTGTGATATATGTATTGTACCATACTTATTCACTTTTCCATATCTTGTCGAGTTTGTGGGTTGACAGACTCACGGGTCCATCCCTTCATCTTCCACACGTCTACTGCCAACACTTGGTTTCTTTTGTTTCTTTTATCGTGGACTCGTAGATTCGTGTTCTTTGGTATTTCATTCTTGTGAGTCTGACTGAAAACTTCCAACACTTAGCCATTTTATCACTCATGGCAGGTTCATGGGTTGGCGGACTCACATACTTGTATAAACATTTCTTCCATACCCAACTCCACACCTTGACGTGTCCCTACTTTTTCACACTTCTCGAGATATACTTTATGATAATTTTACAGACTCAAGTGCTAATTGAATTTCAAAAAGGTCGTTATTAATGGCATGTTTCTCAAGACGATCACATTTATTTCATATTAATTCTTACATCGAAAAGAGAACTTAAGTAATATTATCAAGCCAGATCTTATCAATATTCTAAAACAACATTGTAGAGAAGTTCGCCAACTTGGTTAAGATGACCAAGAGAAAGAAACACTTTTGTGGAGATACTTTGAATTTGTTCACTCGAGAAGATCACAAATATCATTGGTTGAGGTCCTATTGGTATTATGCAACTTTACCAAACAGAAAAATAAAAATAAAAATTGGACGTTAGGAATAAACCTTGCTAGGTGTGTCCCCAAAGTTTTTGACTGCAAAGAAATACTCACTTGGTGTGCAAACAATTTTGCTCAAAATCAGAGGACAATTCCATTATAGAATGGTTCCTCTATCTCTTCGACACCAACAATTTTGAAGAATTTGTTGAAATTACCAGAGCCGACTCTCACGTATAAAGGAGATGAAGCTAGAAATTTTCTCAAGGGAATAAATAATGGAATAGAGCTTCTACAAGAATATTTTCCAGACCCTGCAACAATGCCACAATATTTATCTAGAATTCAGGTTAGTGCCTGGAAAGACCCATATCGAGAAATTATTTGGATTTTTACTAGAATCACTGGTCAGGATTCTACGATGACCATTACTTGGTTGGACCTGTATATTTTACATTTCACAGTTCATGAAAATTCTATATTTGATTGGGAAAAAATCATATATGATGAAGTCTTTGCACAACTAGTAAATTTTAGGAGGGAGAAGAAGTTATACATGAATTTTTATTTGATATTTTCCATTACATACTGTCACATTTTCAAAAGCTTGAGCATTGGAAAAAGGGTAAATTGTAAGGTCGACCCAGTAACCATCTGATACCAAGATTTGTGGAGACAAAATGTTAGTCATTATTTCTATGAAGTTTATAATGATTTCTTGTATGCATTCAAGAAACTTCTTTTTAGAGAGAATACTTCCAGACTGTCATTGGAAGCATCTACTTTTACAGATAGAAAGGGGATTTTGGAAAAAGTGGATGATTATAATATTATCAAAATTTGTTGTTCTCATGAAAAACCCCCTTTTCTCCCCTATTATGTACCATATAAATTATTTGTTATATAATTAGCAAGAAAATACAAGTCGTGGTTCCATACTTTCTATGAAAAAAGGAAGAAAAAGTTCATTCCCTGGCCCTGGAAATTTGGTGAAATTCAGTTGAGGGGAATTGCTGAAATTGCTGAATTTGTTTCTCATCTCGACCAATACGAATTAATATTTGAAGAACAGATTAAGGGATTCCATCGTAATGACCTCTTTTATAATAATATGGTATCAATTGGAATTAGTCCTGCATCAATTAATACCCTTATATTTGGAGAAGAAGAAGGATATAGCCATGACCATCTTATTCAGGATATTGAGAAAAAATCTGGTGATATATA
>JASDQU010011512.1:37740-50814 GCA_032191745.1 Picea mariana | reverse complement strand
CGAAGTGTTGGAGTTCATTAGGACCGTCCATTGGGGTAGGAATCATGGTGAAAGATCAACCACTTCGGAGGATTGATACTCCGGGAGAAAGAACGCGGAGGAACATTGACTGCAAGTCACCTGAAGTGGGACTGAAGAACAAATCTCACCTGTCAGTTAAGAAGAGTATGTGGTACTTGATCTGAAACTATGGGTACGGAGCACTCCAGAAGAAAAAGGTGTTGTAATGCTCAGAACTCTCGAAGGCGAGAGTCTCGAAGTATATCACGACCATTGGATATCAGAGAAGTGCAAAACGTAGATCTGGCTTGGGTGATTTCGCAGGTCCGGAGTTTTGGGAAAAATGGGTAAGCTGCAATAAAAAGTGTCGAAGCACAAAGTCACGAAGAGGGTTGGCCTGCAGTTATAGCGTGTGGGTATATTGAAGAGGAACCTAGCCGAAGGATCTAGCGCCTGCTAGTTTGAAATGCCAATAGCGTCGGGAAAAGGATTCACGGGTTCTATAGGACCTACACCTTAGGAGAAAAAGGGCCTATGTTAAATTGAATTGGGGTCTAGCAGGGTCCCAAGGATCTAATATGATTCAGAGTTTTGAAGATCCTTGACCAAGAGGTCGAGTAACCCCTAGGAGAGAAGGGGGGTTTCTTCACAAATTTTTGTTTGGGGTGAAGGAGGTAGAGTATTTGGGTCATATTATATCACATGAAGGTTCCAAGGTAGACCCTAACAATATTAAGGCCATGATGGACTAGCCAATTCCCAAAATATTGAAGAATATTAAAGGATTTTTGGGTTTGACAGGTTACTACAGTAAGTTTGTTTAGAACTATGGAAGAATAGAAACACCTTTAATAACATTAACTAAGAAGGATGATTTTTCATGGAATCTAGAGGCAACTCAAGATTTTGAACAACTTAAAGAGGCAATGTGCAAAGCTCCTTTCTTGACTAGACCAGACTTCACAAAAACCTTTAGTGTGGAATGCGATGCCTCGGGAAATGGCATTGGTGATGTTCTAATGTAAGAAGAAAGGCCCATTTCTTTTGAAAGTCATCCACTCAAGGGAAAGGACTTACACAAACCCATTTATGAGAAGGAAATGATGGAAATACCACATGCATTGAATAAATGGTTCCCTTACCTAATAGGTAGGCACTTCAAGGTCAAAACAGATCATGATCGTCTTAAATAATTCTTAGAACAAAGATTATCTTAAGAAGAACAACAAAAATGGGTGACGAAGATGTTGGCTTATGATTTTGAAGTCATCTAAAAAAAAGGGAAGCAAAATGTTGTGGCAGATGCACTCTCAAGAAAGGATGAAGATGTTGATGCCTTTCTCTGTGCTATCTTGATCATCCAACCCGATTGGATAATAGAAGCAAGGGATGAATGGAAGAATGACGAAAATGTGTGGACTCCCATTCAAAGGTTATAGTAGGATTCCATTGCATCAGATACATTTACATGTAAACATGATTCACTATGGTACAAAGATCACTTATATTTGTGTAAGAACTCCCAAATCAAGCAAAAGGTACTCTTGGAATTGCACAACTCTCCGGTAGGAGGGCCCTCACGATTTTTGAAAAACTATCATAGGGTTAGGAAGGAATTTTCCTAGGATGGTTAGAATGTTTGTTTTTCCCACAAAATAAGGTGGAAACAACTAAGACCCTAGGTATTTTACAACCATTATCCATCCCAAGTCAGCATTGGGAGGAGGTTTCCATCAATTTTGTTAGCACTAGAAGTCATCTCCTTATTGCAGGGGAGGTAAGCCCATTACCCATCAGTTTATATGTCACAATGAATAAATTTAAAAGGGGTCGAATGGGTGCATACTCAAGATAATATCATTCTAACTTAGAAAACTAGACCAACATGCACAAGTAGGTGAGATCTTGATTAACTTTAGTCAATAAGTTGTAGTAAGGTTGAGTAGGTGGAAGTACTGGTGAGGAGAATGTAGAGGTCTGCTATGGACATCAAGTCTTCCAACAACCTAAGGAGGAAAAGCTTCAAATGCAAGATCCTCTTGGATTCAAAACTTCAGACACTAAAATATGTCTAAACGACATAGTTACAATAGCACGATGATCAAACTTTCATCACGATGATGCTGTAACAGCTCGACTGGATCCTCCATGCCCGAGCTACTCAGTTTAAGAAGGAAAAATATAACACAGGAAATTGATTAAAACTGGTCAAGATATTGTTGTGAGCAAACCTACATCACAAAAGCCTAACTACCCTCGACTGGATCATCCATGCCCGAGTGTTCTAACAAAGCTATTACAGAGAAATGAAAAGGAAACTTACTTTCATTAAACAAGAATTCTCAAATAAAGATACATAACTAGAAGAACTAGAGCTTCATCAAAACTTTACAATACGTGAGCCTAGGTCAACCATCAATCATAACAAAATATAAAAACTGCCTATATATACTAAAAATGTTGCAACCACCAGGAGTGTGATCGAACCACCGCATTAACGTTTTTAGTCGGTGCCTGCTCTGTTAGATTGTGCAGGCCTCCTCATGTCAGATGTGAGCCAGGTGCAGTTATGTGCTTTATAGGAAAATCTGTCCATAAGGAAGCTTCAAAATGATAGTCTTCCTTTACGATCGCTCTCTGCATGTTTTCCATTTATGGGGTGATACGAAGTCTCGAATGCCACATCACTTTCATTAACTATCTGCATAGGGATCAGGACAAGGTCGAGTCGACTTGGCACCTGGAAAACATGGCGGCCTCTTTATGCGGCCAACACCGATGTTTCGGCCCTTGGCATAGCTCACGTGAACTCTGCACCTTTACCCGCATGCGACCCTGGGTCATGACCCAACGTTTATCTCCATAGGCGCTCCAGGATTTCGCCCTTCAGGAATCCTCATATCACTTGAAAACAGAATACCCGACTCCCGATTTGACAAAATCACCCTACTCGGATCAACGGTCGGTCTTTATTTCCATCCGATGGTTGAGGCTCCTCACGATGGGCGCCAACCTTTCCACATGTCCTTGGGATGTGACCTTGGTCCCACTCTCAAGTGCTTCATGAATTCGAGCTTTGGGTGCACTGAAGTGATCCCCAAACTCCCAAACTTGTGCTTAGCGAGTGCTATCTCCCCTCCAATATGTGCGTGCCTTTGCACAACGCGCCCCAACTTTGGATGACACACATTTGTGGGTTTTTAAGCCCCCTTCTTTCGTATTTTGTCACCCAAGGGACAAATCCAAAGGAAAAACACCCCCCTGCAAGGATATGTGATAACATTAGGCTCCTGGGGGATAGAGTCCTCCCTGCGAGGCTCTAAGAACTCCTTTTGCACTTCTAGTTGCCTTCTACATTGGGCTATGGATTCAAGCTCAAAACACCCTGCTGAGGAATACATACCGATAAGTAAAAACGAAAATAAACACACATGATCCAAGGAGCTTATTTATGTACAGTCCTAAACTAATTTCATTTTTACACAGTGCTAGGTGAAAAAGAACTTCCACCATAGCCATTCAAGCAACTTCTTAGTTTCAAATTTGTTTATTCTGTAAATGATTGATAACAGATAATGCAACCGTGACAGTAGAATGTTCACATTCTTTAGCTTTCCTCCTAATGCTGAGGTCAGGATAAAGCTGGGCGTCTTCAAAACATGAAGGAAATACAATTCCATGTATTCCTCCACAGGCTCATAGGAAAAGCGACAAACTGTAGAAAATTTTCAATAGGTAGCCTGATTTGTCTTGCAACTGCTCACACCAGGATGAATGTCTCTAGAAAACGTAGGTGGGTGAAAGGTCGGTGCAGGCTGACTGATCTCAATCGATGGCCACTCACTAATAATCACTAGATAGGAGATAGACTTCCCACTAAGATCCACCTTTACATGTTGCTCTGTGTTTTCTACGAGTCTAGGGTAGTTCATTTCCACCCAATGCTTTTCCTTAATTAATAAAGGAAAAGGCTCTATAGTGTGGTCTTGGAAATCTTTCATAACACCATACTTGCCTGTGAGTATTGGTGAAGTACTGCAATTTGAAAATTTCAGAAAATATAAAATGTATGACTCCATGTATATGGCCACATGATCATGAATAATGTGACAGAATCTTGGCTTCTTTAGAAGATCAGACTGCTCCTTTGTAAAATTCTCTCTGCTTGAAAATAAATTCCCTCCTTGTTCTTTTGAGACCAACTCTTGATCATCAACAGTTTCCATATCTTCTTCATAAGAATGGTCACAAGATAAAGGTGCAACATGATTTAGAACATCATAACTATGATCAACCAATAACATACAATTATCTATGCAATCAACCACTGCTACATGCTCAAAATGTTTTGGAAATTGATCATAAGATTGATATGCATTCCTGCCCATTTAAAAATCTTCAAATGTTTAAGAACCTGATTCCAAATGTGAATCATACCTACTTTCTTGTTGTTGTTCTAGATCTGATTCATATTCAATATCTTCTTGCTCAAAATCTGAAATAGATTGAAAGTCTTCTTGCTCATGTACATGCAAAGTTTCGAGATATGCCTGCCTATGAACCCAATTGCTAGCCTTGATGTTCTCTTCGACCTCTACAACATATTCAAACAGATTTCTTAACGATGAAGATTTCCTTTCTCTTGGGTGAAGGACAAGCTCTAGATGTTGAGCCATGACATAATACACCATGGAAGCAGTCTCTGTGGGTCTGATCTTCACAGTCATACTATGATAAACACTATAAAACCTCATGTTGAAAAAAACCAAGGCTTCATCTTCCCCTCTTTTCAAGGAATTAAAATCAAACCAATATTTATCTAGGGATTTTTTTCTCACCACAACACTTTAGAAAAGCATGGCATAGCTCGGTCCAGGAACCAATAGAACCAACCTCCAGACATCTAAACCACACAACAACATCTATAGATAGGGAATGTGAGAACAAAATCATGGTAACATCATCATGAATGATCTCAAACTGATCAAGACATTTCTCAAAGGCCCCCAAGTGCCTCTCAGCTGTAACATGATCCTCCCCATAAAATTGAGGAAGATACTCAAAGGGATAAGGAGGATAGGGATGCAGGTGACGTGGCATCCTTAGAGGCTTAAACATCATGTCTCTAATCTTAGCTTGAAAACTTGTGGGCTGAATATGGGATTCAACAAGAGGATGGTGAGGTTCAACAAAAGCAACATGAGCTAATGAGATCTGAGAAGGATGTGAATCATTTTCAACCTCCTCAAGGCTACAAGGGTGATGAATTTCGAGAGGAGATGTAATACAGATATCAAATTTATGAATAGGTTGCAGTGAAGACACATGATCGACATCTACAACACAAGAAGAAGGCATGTCCTCTTCTTCCAGGGATGGATGAATGAAGGAAGGCTTATTGTCATGTGAATATACAAAGCAGAGGATGATCCTCTTTATATGCAAAGGGAAAGAGAGAAATGATTTGATAAAGAAGAACATGATTTCATGAAGAAAACACATAGACTAATAGCTGGTCTTTCCCTTTAGTATGGTCGTTTTTCTGTTAGTAGGATCCTCCCTAGTGGAGTCTTCGATTATGGAGTCGCCAGGTGCAAGTTCCAATCTTCAATGGTTATGATGTCTGATGCACCTTTAGAATCAGAAGATCTTTGTTGTTCTCCTAGGGAAGATATCTTCACTTTCGTCCCCGACAATGACGCCATAAATGTTAGCACTATAATTCACCTCCTGATTGCAGCGGAGGTAATCCCAGTACCCATCATTTTATATGTCACAATGAATAAATTTAAAGGGGGTCAAATGGGTGTAAACTCAAGATAATATCGTTCTAACTTAGAAACCTAGACCAGCATGAACAATCAGGTGAGGTCTTGATTAACTTCAGATAGTAAGTTGTAGTAAGGGTGAGTAGGTGGAAGAACTGGTGAGCAGAATGTAGAGGTCTGCTATGGACATCAGGTCTTCTAGTAGCATAAGGAGGAAAATCTTCAAATGCAAGATCCTTTTCGATTCAAAACTTCAGACACTAAAATATGTGTAAATGACACAGTTACAATAGAACGATGATCAAAATTTCATTGCGATGTTGGTGTAACATCTTGAATGGATCCTGCATGCCTGAGCTACTCAGCGTAAGAGGGAAAAAGATAACACAGGAAACTGATTAAAATTGGTCAAGATACTACTATGATCAAACCTACACCACAAAAGCCTAACTACCCTCGATTGGATCATCCATGCTCGAGTGTTTTAACACAGCTATTGCAGAGAAATGAAAAGGAAACCGACTTTCATTAAACAAGAAGTCTCAAATACAAATACATAACCAGAAGAACTAGAGCTTTATCAAAACTTTACAATATGGGAGCCTAACTCAACCATCGACCATAACAAAATATCAAAACTAGCTATATATACTAAAAATGTTGCAACCACCAGGAGTGTGATCAGACCACCACATTAATGTTTTCAGTCGACGCCTTCTCTGTCAAATTGTGTAGGCCTCCTCATGTCAGATGTGAGCTAGGCCCATTTATGTGCTTTACATGAAAATATGTCCATAAGGAAGCTTCAGAATGACAATCTTCCTTTACATCCACTCTCTGCATGTTTTCCATTTATGGGGTGAGACGAAGTCTCAACTACTGCCTCACTTTCATTAACTATCTGCATCGGGATCAATATGGGGCCGAGTCGACTTGGCACCTGGAAAACATGGTGGACTCTTTCTGCAGCCAACACTGACGTTTTGGCCCCTAGCGTAGCTCATGTGAACTTTGCACCTTTACCCGCATGCGACCCTAGGTCATGACCCAATTCTTATCTCTATATGCGCTCCAAGATTTCACCCTTTGGGAATCCTCATATCACTTGACAATAGAATCCCCGACTCCTGATTTGACGAAATCACCCTACTTGGATCAACGGTCGATATTTCTTTCCATTCGACAACTAAGGCTCCTTGTGATGGGTGCCAACCTTTCCACATGACCTCAGGCTGTGACCTTGGGCCCACTCTCGAGTGCTTCGCAACTTCGGGTGCACTAATGTGAGCCACTTCCGACTCTCTTGATCCCCGAACTTCTGAACTGGAGCTTAGAAAGCACTAGCTCCCCTCCGATATGTGCACACCTTAGCACAATGTGCCCTGACTTTGGATGACACACATTTGTGGGTTTTAATCCCCCTTCTTTCAGATTTTGTCACCCAAGGGCCAAATCCAAAGGAAAAACATCCCCCTGCAAGGATATGTGATAACATATTTCATCACAAGGTTACCGAAGTCTGAAGGAAAGAGTGTCATCATGGTTATTGTTGATAGACTGACCAAGTACGCACACTTTTGTGCACTCTTTCATCCTTTCAAAGCTAATATAGTTGCCACCACATTCATGGAGACAATTCAAAAGCTACATGGAATCCCAAAGATTATTGTAAGTGACAGAGATCCCATCTTCACTGGACATTTTTAGACAAAATTATTTTCTTTTTTGGGTGCTCAATTGGCTCATATCTCATCTTATCATCCTTAATCTGATGGGAAAATTGATATAGTGAACAAATGTATGGAAGGCTACCTTCATTGATTTGTCTCTGACAAACAAACACAATGGTTTAAGTGGTTAACCTTGGCAGAATGGTGGTATAACACTTCCTTTCATCTACAACAAAAATGACACCATTTATGGCACTTTATGTATATGATCCACCTTCCATCACTTCTTCTCTAAAATAAAAACCTAAGGTTCAAGTAGTGGAAGATCACATGAGCATCAACAACAAGTTCTCCAAATCTTAAAGGACAACTTGACCATGGCACAAAATCACATGAAACAACAAGTAGATCAACATCGTAATGAAAGAAGTTTTGAAGTAGGGGATTGGGTAATTTTAATACTACAACCATACAAACAGATGTCCCTCAAGCAAGATAATAAGGATAATAAATTATCACTAAATTACTATGGCCCTTATAAGGTGTTGAAAAATATTGGTACTATGGCATACAAATTGGAGTTTCCTACATCTTTGTGAGTACACCCAATTTTCCATGTTTCATGCTTAAAGAAGGTTATATGTGACAAGATCCCAAATCAAACTATATTTCCAGAACTTGAGGAGGAAGGAAAAGTCATATTGGAGCCTGAAGCTATCACTAACACAAGAATTATCCAGCTGGGGAATAGATCCATTTCAGAGTATCTCATTAAGTGGAGGACACTACCTGCTGAAGATTCCACTTGGCAAGATGAGTCTTTTATATAGAAGAATCCAAAATTATTCAAGCATTGTGGACAACACTTGTCAAAAGGGGAGGGGCATGTTAAGCTCTAAATAGTGGCACATTACCCCTTAATTGGGGCACATTACATTAGTATTTTTATTTTATTTATGTCAGTTTGGCTCAATTAGTTGTAATTGTACCTCCTAGACTCCTATATATACCAAGGAGACCTTTTCATTTGGAATCATCTTATATTTGTAAATTTATGTGGTGTATAAGGAGGTTTCCCCCTCAAAGATGATTATTATCTGAAATTCTCTCTTTGTCAAGGCGTTGAGTACTGATAGGTTTTTAATACTATTTTGATGTTTGGTTCTTAAAATAGTGGATTGGAATTGTTGTAGGAGTTGGAAAATCTAAGTTTTGGGTTATGGAGTGGAGAGTGTGGCCAACCATGAGAGCCAAACATCCTTGTGGATTCACAGATCCAGCTTGGGGGTGGCTTTCTATTGATAGAAATGAAACAAAGCCTATGGTTGGGAGGAATGCCCTCCTCATATAGCCGATTGGTGATTTTCAAAAATGAGTTTTTTGTGATATTTTATATGTTTAATTCCACTGTGAAAATCTTTAATTGAATGTTTTTTTTCTTAAATAGTTCCACTCATGAAGTTTAAATTTACTATCAATAGAATGGAAATTTTTGTCACCATGAATGCATGCATTTTATTTGGGTTTAACAGAAAGGTATGTTACAGGTTATATCTATTGCGATGTTCATCTGGGTTAACTTATGACCATTGTACAATATAATTAAAAATATTTGAATTAATGATTAACTTATGATTGATTACCATACTTGATTATATATATATATATATATATATATATATATATATATATATATAGGTTATCTTGGATTGCTACATTCCTCAATGGTTATGTCACAATATGACATTCACCTTAGTTGAATTATGTCATAATTATAACAAAGATGGAGGTGTTGATGTTCTGTTATCTCGTCTAGAGATAACTTCTAAACATGAACCAACTGTGAGATATAGGGGATGGGAGTAGTTTCCATCCGGGGATTAGGGTGAGTGTTGAATACAAGTCTCTTGAGTTGTGCATTGATCACTTTCTTAGCTTATTTGTCTCTATCACAAGCTTCCAACCATTTTTTTGGGCATTGCATCATGACCTGTGTTTTAATTTCATCCTTGAGATTGGTTGACCGCTATATGTTTATTTTTCTCACTATTCCATACTAAGAAAATTTCTTAGTTTGTTGCAGTCCCGTATGTTTCGTGTCATGTAAACTGCACCTTTCTTTTCCATGATATATGTATTGTACCATACTTATTCACTTTTCCATATCTTGTCGAGTTTGTGGGTTGACAGACTCGTGGGTGCATCCTTTCATCTTCCACACGTCCGCTGCCAACAATTAGTTTCTTTTGTTTCTTTTATCATGGACTCGTAGATTCGCGTTCTTTGGTATTTCATTCTTGTGAGTCTGACTAACAACTTCCAACACTTATCCATTTTATCACTCATGGTAGGTTCACGGGTTGGCAGACTCACATACTTGTATAAACATTTCTTCCATACCCAACTCCACACCATGAAGTGTCCCTACTTTTTCACACTTCTCGAGATATATTTGATGATAATTTTACAGACTCGAGTGATAATTGAATTTCAAAAAGGTCGTTATTAATGGCATGTTTCTCAAGACAATCACATTTATTTCATATTAATTCTTACATCGAAAAGAGAACTTAAGTAATATTATCAAGCCAGATCTTATCAATATTCTAAGACAATGTTGTAGAGAAGTTCACCAACCTAGTTAAGATGACCAAGAGAAAGAAACACTTTTGTGGAGATACATTGAATTTGTTCACCCGAGAAGATCACAAATATCATCGGTCGAGGTCCTATTGGTATTATGCAACTTTACCAAACAAAAAATAAAAATAAAAAAAATCGGATGTTAGGAATAAACCTTGCTAGGTGTGTCCTCGATGTTTTTGACTGCAAATAAATACTCACTTGGTGTGCAAACAATTTTTCTCAGAATCAAAGGACAATTCCATTATAGAATGGTTCCTCTATCTCTTCGACACCAACAATTTTCAAGAATTTGTTGAAATTACCAGAGTTGACTCTCACATATAAAGGAGATGAAGCTAAAAAATTTCTCAAGGGAATAAATAATGGAATAGAGCTTCTACAAGACTATTTGCCAGACCCTGCAACAATGCTGCAATATTTATCTAGAATTCAGGTTAGTCCCTGGAAAGACCCATATCGAGAAATTATTTGGATTTTTACTAGAATCACTGGTCAGGATTCTATGGCGACCATTACTTGGTTGGAACTGTATATTTTACATTTCACAGTTCATGAAAATGCTATATTTGATTGGGAAAAAATCATATATGATGAAGTCTTTGCACAACTAGTAAATTTCAGGAGTGAGAAGAAGTTATACATGACTTTTTATTTGATATTTTCCATTACATACTATCACATTTTCAAAATCTTGAGCATTGGAAAAAGGGTAAATTGTAAGGTCGACCCAGTAACCATATGATACCAAGCTTTGTGGAGACAACATGTTATTCATTATTTCTATGAAGTTTATAATGATTTCTTGTCTGCATGCAAGAAACTTTTTTTTAGAGAGAATACTTCCAAACTGTCATTGGAAGCATCTACTTTTATAGATAGAAAGGGGATTTTGGAAAAAGTGGATGATTATAATATTATCAAATTTTTTTGTTCTCATGAAAACCCCCTTTTTCTTCCATATTATGTACCATATAAATTATTTGTTATATAAGTAGCAAGACAATACAATTCGTGGTTCCATACTTTCTATGAAAAAAGGAAGAAAAAGTTCATCCCCTGGCCCTGAAAATTTGGTGAAATTCAGTTGAGGGGAATTGCTAAAATTGATGTATTTTTTTCTCATCTCAACCAATACAAATTAATATTTGAAGAAGAGATTAAGGGATTCAATTGTAATGGCCTCTTTTATAATCATATGGTATTAGTTGGAATTAGTCTTGCATCGATTAATACCCTTATATTTGGAGAAGAAGAAGGATATAGCCATGACCCTCTTATTCAGGATATTGAGAAAAAATCTGGTGATATATAAACTATTGTAAGTACCACAAAGAATTAAAAAAAAAGGGGAAAAAACTCAAGTGAAAGAACTTCCCAATCTCTTGTTGTTTCTCATAAAAGTGTTCTGCCCAAAATAAATTCTAAGTCTGTAGCGTCTCAACAAAATAAATTCTCGACTAATAATTGAGATGATGGTGGTGAGAAAAACCCTCCTCAAGGAAAATTGGAAAACCCTCATAAGTTGAAAGTAAAAATTAAAAGAAACGAATCTCAACAAGAGGAGGAAGAAAAACACATACCTGAAAATGACATTTCTCTTGAAGACATGGTTTTATATGTTGATATCGAGAATACCCAATTTCCCGATGAAGAAGAGCGACTACAAGAGAATATGCAATTTGTTGTTGAAATTTACATTCAGAATGAAGTTTTCTCAGATGAAGAGACTTTATGGGTACATAATGCATTGTTTGATAAATCTTCCAAGAAACCAATTTTTGAAATATCCTCAAAGAAAAAAAAAGGGGAAAATCTCGCTCTACAATTGATCTCAGAGATATGTCTACGTCTAGATTATCTTCAATTCATAGAGTTATAGGAGATGCATTAGATATGTCCATTATTGATATGGAAGAAGAAATTTTCAGTCTTAAAGAAAGAGTGAAAGAATTGGAAGTGACTTTGGTGCCTCCACCTATATTAGTCACCCCGGTTGCCATAGTCCAACTCGACGGAAGCTTTCAGAGAACCCTAGATTCAAGTTTAAGATTGAGAGGAGCCTTAAGTTTACTTACTGCTACCATACATTTTGTTGAAGAAAACATAAAGAAAATAATGCCACTCATTTTAAATACATGGGATTTAGAAAAAAAGTTTCTCCCCTCTCGGTTTCAGGATACAAAATAACAAGGAATTTTTGAATGTAGACATAGAAAATGATGAAGGATTTTTCAAACATGGAGTTTCCATGTTTGTTGCAAAGGTTTTGGCAATGATAAACAAAGAATACAACAAGACTATTTTACTTCTCAAAGTCATATAAAGCAATTAAAAACATGCTGGATTCAAAGAATTAATATATCAAGGGGAATTTTCAGTGAAATTAATGACCTAACATGAAAAAATACCGAGGCATATTCAAAATTAATTGGGTTAGATATTGTGGGAATTACTATTGAGGTATCAGATCAAAACTTGATAGAAAATTCAATTCTCACGACTAGACAACAATTTGAGGAACACATTGAGACTTTGAAAATATTATCGACAAAGAACTTTGATAGTATGGTAGAATACACCAATGATGATATTGATAGTTGGTTCATGGAATATACAAGTAGGAATGAAGATATTGAGACCACCTTGCAAAATTTATCAATCGGCTTTAGATAAATTAAAAATGAATTATTTAATATCAAAGTCAAGCAAGAGGTGATCATTGCTCCCTTAAGGGAATATATTGAAGAATGGTTAAAAAGGGATTTAATCAAGATTATTGAGACTCCAACGGAAGTAGTTAATAATCTGTGTATTATGTTCCATCCCTAGGTAAATCTGTGTATTATGTTTCATTCATAGATGATTTTTCAAGGAACACGTGGATTTATTTTCTTAGAAAGAAATCTGAGGTATTTGATAAATTTAAAGAGTTTAAGGCTCTGGTAGAAAATCAGACAGAGAAGAAAATAAAGGTATTGAGAACAGATAAT
>JASDQU010011512.1:8413-34091 GCA_032191745.1 Picea mariana | reverse complement strand
ACTTATTGTGTTAGTGTTGTAAACACTTAAAGTAAATGCAGAATGTTGTATTTTATGTTGGGAACAGAAATCCTTAAGGAGAGCCTAAGTTAGGATTGTTTAAACCCTTAAAAAACCCCAAAAATTTCAGTTTTTTGCCTTGGAAATTTTTTTATTTTGTTTAAAGCTTCTTTCTATCATTTTTAACTTGATCTGTTGGCTATTTTGTTGCAGAAAATACAGATCCAAGAGAAGATTTTGTCCATGTTGGGCGAAAATCAAGACTTTCAAGGACCCTGGGGGGTTGTAACTTCATCAAAACGAAGTGTCTCTTCTCTTCTATTTCTTCTTGTACTTCTCTTAAAGATCCATCAATAAGGATCCATTTTCTTCTAAAAGAGATAAAAGCTCAAAGAGAACACTAAAGTTCTCCATTGTAACAAGTAATAAAAGCGGGCCTTTGTGCCCAGTTTCTTCATCCCCTTAGGGGGATTGGTGTTGTGGTTTGCCTTTTTCTCGTAAAGTTGTGCATGCTCAAATCTAATAATCAATTACACAAATCAAGCAATATCAAACACACTACAACACTCTAACTTCATGCATGTTCAACTAATGCTTAGATTCTCATGCAATGTTTAGTTTCAAGTAGTTTTCCTTCTTCATTTCAGTTTTGCAACTAAAGTGCTAAGCAATATCTTGTTAATCTCTCTCAATATTTCAAAGCAGGGTATATAAATTTATGTGTTGCAACTCATCTCTTTCTTTTCTTACAAAGTGTTTGCACAAGTGCTTCAATATTTCAAAGCAGGGTGTATGATCCATCTTTTATTTTTATTAAAGTAATTGAACCTTGCTAGTACAATAGGGAAATCCTTTAAGATTGTGAGTTCATTGGGAGGAAAAGCCCTGAAAGCGACCTACGAAGTAAGACAGTTTTTCGTGTTGGACATCCAGCACTTTCGGTGAATTTACTGGTGAAACCATTGGGTTTCGGTAAATTCTCAGCAAGTCCAAGCAAATAACAAGCTTCCTAAGGGGCCAAACACTTTCACTAATTAATTACAAATTTAACCCTAATAAATCTTCGATCTACACTGCGCACGACTCCCTTTAAGGCACTGGTTAAAACATATTTTTAATCTGTCTTATGCAAGCAATTTTATTTATGCATGTTATCTAATCTCATTGATGCTCTTGATTATTGCAGTGGTTGTATCCTTTGTTATGTATAAATGTTTTATGAGCAAATGTTCTTTATGATGATACATGCTAAGTAGTGTGATCGAACTTTTATTTTCAGCAATAAACTCCTACGCTAAAGTATTTTTCTGTCTTAGTTTAGAAAAAGCCTTAGTTTTTCTTTCATAGGGACTACCCCACTTGGCTTCGCTAGGAGTTGGCCTAGATGGAGGAGTTGAGGATTAGGTGATAGCAACTTGACTCAAGACTTTCCCCCAAGGACACACCAAGTGGATTGAAGGTTTCTTCCACGATAACCCAGGTGTGTATTAGGACGGCAACAGATACATTAGATATAGCTTGTGTGTGTGTGTGTAGAGAGAGAGAGAGAGGATGTCAATTGGGTCTAGCATGCATGGTTAGGAGGAGAAGTTATTATTCTTCCCACCCAGACTCAAATCCCACTTGTGACATGTTTTCCCCTCGTGGGCTTATTAGGGCTGGCAAGGTACCAGCAATCTCACTCTCGCTTAAGTGCTTGAGAATGGGATGAGATGTTTCCAAAAGAGCCATCCACAAATGAGGGGAAGCATCCCTTGGGTTTCCTGTGAGGTTTTCCCTGGAAATATATATATATATATATATATATATATTCGAAGGAAATCCTTGCAGAATCCCCCCCTTTTCCCCAGATAATCCAGATGGAGGGTGGATCGACCACCAACCATAATAGCCATTGGTGACCCTGAGTGAATTGAGCAGATTTGAACATGTGACCTATGGCCTCCCCATCAGCAACATATCTTGGGCAGATGGTTTAACCCACTGAGCTAACCCTTGGGGCATTATATATATTCATTCATTCATTCTGCTAGGTTGTGGTCTAGTGGTTGAGACAAAAATTGCCATGCAAACAACCCAGGTTCAAACCCTGGCAGGCATACATCCCTAGGATGTGTGTGTGTTGAGTTTGACAACTATCCATGTTAAACTGGACTGTGATAATGTGGATATGTGATCCATAGCTCCCCATGATTAAAAAATCATTTACCATAGCACAAAAATTATAGGTGCACATAATGTAAATCCATAAAATATATAATAAATATAAAAATACACTGCATAGTATATCCAAGAGATGAAGAAATCAACCCACTTTGGAGAAAACCCTCCTTGAAGTCAACCCACAATGAATAATATAAGAAAACAATGAAGAAGGACCCTGAACTTGATCCACAATAAGGAAAACCACCTTCAATTGCTCTTCAAACCCTCAAATTCCCCTTTTAAACAAACTACAGATACTTGATGTAAACTGCAACTCAACTTGCATCAGTGGTGTGAAATGAGGCAATAGATTCTTATTTATATCTTAACTTTTTAGTTTTAGGGTTTAGTCCTTTGTATTTTCTTTTTTTCAGATTTAAAGGCATGGTTGGGATTTCCCTACCAGCCATAGCTAATATATATCCTAGCTGTATCCGTATAGGTTATGTAATCCCAGCTACATCCTAGTCGTATCCATATAGGATATGTATTCCACTCATATCCGTACTGGATATGGACATAGAATGAACCAGAGGGAGAAGGGCATATCCAGTAAATTGATCTATGAAAAAAATAGTGAAAATGTTTGTTAGATGGTACTCTTACTTCAAAATATAAATCTTTGGGAAAAATTTACCTCAAGTTGGGTAAGAATGCTTACTTTAAAATCAAAACTGTTGGAAAACAATTACATGAAGTTGGGTAAGCATCTCGATTGTCATATTCAAATCATTGTCATTACCATGGAAAATATCTGCTAGACTTTCAGTTGCAAAACCAGGAAACTCTAGAGAAGGAAGGTTCATGGAATTTGTTTCTTTTTCATCCGAAAATGGTTGTTTCAGCAATTCACCAAAGAAACCAATATCACAGCCACTACTTAAATGTTGTCCATTCCTAATCTGTACCATTTGTTGATCTAGAGAAAAAGAGTGATGCTCCCAAGCCCTTGAAGGAGACAAGGATTCAACTCCACCGAAGAATCTTTCTTCACCATTCTGAGCTAAAGCGAACTGAGAATGGCCATTAGCATAACCAAGAGACATTTCACGTGGAGAGATTTCTTGCCTTCTGTGAAAAGAAAAGAAATTTCCTTGCTTATTTTCTGTTATATTCTCTGTTACAAATGGCTTGGATGTACTTGTGTAGTCAAAAGAAACTGAGCCTTCTGATGAGATACCCTCAGCACTGAGAAAGGCATTTACTTCTAAAAGACCAAAGTCTGGTATAATGTCATCAAGAAGCTGAAATTGTTGGTATTGACTTTCATTGTCAGAAGCACATGAGGTTGTGAAATCACTTCCATGTATGATAGCTTTACGACAATCCCAAGTTGGCTTTGGCTTTATTACATCTAGGATGTTTGAGATGGAAGATGAAGGTCTTAGAGTGGAAGGAACAAATTCAGTTGCATTAGGATTCAATGATGTACGCATGGTAGTTGTCATGCCTTTTACAGATGAGGCCATATTTTACTCCAAGATAGAAAATAATTCCAATGGAACACATAGAAAGCCTCCTTGGATGTAAATGATAATGGTGAATCTTTACTTGAGAAAAGATTTTTGGAAATAACATCAGAATTATGGTCATTGCTTCTTGTTGTAGAAATTTAATGCAACAAAATAGGAGACATAAGCTAAGAGAAAAAACCACATTTCAAGGTATTCTTCTAATCTCAAAAGGAATTCTTTATAGAATTATAGAAACAATAAATGAAATATATTTTACAATTATATCATTGAAACATCCATATAGAAGAAATCTATTCTTGGAAGACTGAGCATAAGTACACTGCAAGAGGCTTACAAAGTTCTCTCTCAAATATCAGACATCTATGTTCATAAACCTGGACTCCAAGAGCATGTGTAGTAAAAAATAGCATATGAAGCTCACCAATGTAATAATTTCAGTGTTCATTTCCTTGCTAGAGACCATTCACATTTAGCTCAATTAATTCTATGTACCATTGGGAGGGTGCTTGCACATAAAAAATGTAGAATAAGCTTTAAAGCATAAAAAACAGAGGTGCAAGCCAACAGGATCACTTGGTGAGTAACTAAGAAAATGCTTTATGTGAACCATCAAGCCATCTAGCCATAGACACGATCAACAAACCACTCTTCTAGCTCTTTTTGAGACCATTAGACATGTAAGGCTAGTTATTACCTCAGTGATATTTTTAGGAAAAATGGATGTAATTGGCTGCAACAAAATAATCTTATGCGGTCTAGTTGGAATGAGGACACTTGTTAAAGTTTTATCCTAAGATACCTCCACAATGAAAGCAATTATTTCCCACTGAAACAGGCTAATAAGCACACATCAGTTGTCAGTAACTTAAAAAATGTCGATTGCAAGTAGAAAGGATCTAATTGCATGAGAAGAAATAGCAATCTCAAGAACAGGCAATGGCTCTCAAGCAAAAAGGCATTAGTTGAACCTGAGAACTACAGTTGCAGTAGAAAACATAAATTACAATGGTAAGCAGGCATAAATGTATGCACACATTCATATGTATGCATTCTTCATGTATCCATAAACGTGTGTGTACCTATGCACACTGTACATTACACATGTTGATACATGTTCATGAACCACCCACCCACCCACAGAGATATTTGTGTGCATGTGTGTAGAGAGAGAAAGAGAGAGGATTCTTCAATCTTTATAGAAGTCTGTATCTACACGTTGAATGTAGGAATAGACAAGAATGAATACACATAAGTGGCACATGCACAAGTACATGTTCATGCAAAACAAGTGGCACA
Source organism: Picea mariana (assembly GCA_032191745.1). Lineage (NCBI taxonomy): Eukaryota > Viridiplantae > Streptophyta > Pinopsida > Pinales > Pinaceae > Picea > Picea mariana. The sequence goes on along the minus strand of JASDQU010011512.1, from coordinate 29,115 downwards.
GTACAGTCTATTGTTTATTGACTTTATCCCAACATCAATGAAGCTATATATTTATTGTAAATTAATAAAATGTCACAAAGGATATAAGGTATGGCTTCTGGGGGTATATGTATGGCCAGGAACTAAACTTTTTTGTATATAATATAGTCTAATAAACCATAGCAAATAATTCCCATGGAAATCTCTCTCTATCTTTGTGTGTGTGTGTGTGTGTATTCACTCCCAAAGATTATCTCAATTGGTTGGACCATCCTTCAAAGGCATGTTGCCAATGGGGGGATCACAGGTTCCAATCCGGTCGAGTCTCTTAAGGTTACCTATGGCTCTTTCTGCTAGTGACTGACACTGTCCTCCATCCAGATATTCGAAGGAATGGGGGGAATCCTGTGAAGTTTTCCTTCAAACATTCATTGTACTCTTTAGGATCTTATTACAAAGATGTGCTTCATTGTTTAAAGGTGTTTTTAAACACCAATGTCTCACTCAGTTACCTTGGGTTCATCATGAAATATTAACATGGTTTTAGAGCCCAAGGTGACTGAGTGAGATGATGGTGTTTAGGAACACCTTTAAACAATGAAGCACATCTTTGTAAGAATATCCCAAAGAGCACAATGCGTTGTGTGTGCGATATGTGTGTCGAATGAGGCTAATGCCTCACCAATAAATAGTTTTAGGCTTTACCCTAATACCCTGAAGGGTGGGATTGTAATAGCCACTAAAGTGGTTAACTGTAAATGAACCAGTCCCAAAGATCCAATAAACCCCTCAAGTTGGGTTTATATTAATATTCTCACATCCTCCCTTAAACATGACTTGGAGGAAATCTCAAGGTGGCATTATCTCAGCACCACCCCTTAATAATAGTTTTTTGTAGCAAACAATATTACTAATGTCTTATAAAAATTCTAGAGATATCACATCTCCCATCATCCACCCCTTAAGCACAATTGGGCTAGGAATACTGACAACAAAAATACGTAACCATGACAAGGTACAACAAAAAAATTACCTCCACAACACCTCCTCCACCCAATTCTCTTTATAACATAGTGAAGCAAACTTGTGCAACAAATCTCACGATAGATAAGATTATTAATGTCCGATGAATGACCAAAACTAGGTCAATGGGATTGTATAATACAAAAGTATCGATACAAAGCAGGCGTGCTAAGGCCACTCCTATAAAAGCAAAAGTGGAAGCAAATACAATATGTAATATCTAACTCTAATGGCTCCAAACTAGAGAGGAAAACAATGCTAGGGGAGAGCGTACAAAAAAAGAGCCTTAGAAMTCYAATTGTATGTCCCTTGAAKAAGGAGAGGGRAGGTTGTTCTTCTTCTAAAGAAACTCTCCTACCATCTGAGGCTAAAGTGAAGAAACTCTAAATAGATGATTGACTAGACAAGCAGGAACTACTCCAATAATAGTCTCTTTGTCTAGAGGAGATGGCTCGCCATGGAATTTGGAGGAAGTGGATTATCTGCTAGTTTGGCATCAGCTATCCTAAGATCTAAGTTGACAACTTCACAAGGGTCTAGTTGGAAAGGGTTGGACAACACCTCAAGGTCTGACAGATCCAAACATTATTTAACATTATTTATTCAAATAAGGCTATAAAAATTGACAGTTATTCAAATGAAGAAGAACAAATGTATACCAATGTTTTTCCATAGACTAGCTTCTAAAGTTCTAACATATGTGACTGTTAACTTATATCTTAACTACGAGAAAGCATAAGAAATTGGATGCCATTTACAAGTAGAGAAAGAAGATCATTATAAGACTAGAAACACCTACCAGAACCTGCGATGGTTCCCTTCACCGATGTATGTTCCCAACCAAACACAATGATGATCAAATCCAAGAACACATTTGCCACAATAATAACAATGTTTTGGTCTCAGAGGCTACACAATCGACAACAATAAAACATCAAAAAGACTTCTGAATAAAATGTAATTGGAGAGAAATTGATAGCAAGAGCTATCATAGTGTACACATGGATATCATAGTGTACATATCAAAACAATAAAAGGATTTTGAATAAAATGTAATCAATTTAAGTCTGCAATGGAATCGAAAATCTCTAGCAACCATCTTAATTTAATAACAATAAATACAAACATGGTACATAACAATGTCAATAAACTTAGATCAATAACAAAGATATAAATACGTCGGCAATTTCTAAATCCTCAGTTCAATGAGCATCAAAGTTTAATTCCGTAACATATCTAAAAATCTTTGAATGTCATAACATACTGTGGAAAGAAGAAACTTGAGGTTTAAGCATGCCAATATAAACTCCATCTCATAGTACTGACATGTTATGAAAATGTGGACCTTGCCTATAATAAAAACACATTTTTGCAAAATTTCATAGATTGCAATTGTTCARCATTGATAGAAAACCTTCGGTRATGTCTTAGTCAAAGTTTAAAAATTAACATTAGTCACATCAACTTTGGTTCCACATAAAAAAATTCTCAAAGTTGTATAAAAAAAAGCACAGRACACSAGAGCATAAGAAATTTCATTGAATAGYGATTGTTGTTTTTATAGTTAGACTCGTAACCTCCTCTAAAAACCCATCGAMAAGACAAAAAATAAATATTTAAAGAACCAACAGAGAAACCCCAAATCGAGGGTTTCATAATTTTCTCTCGTCTTACCTATGAAAAATGGGTTTTGGGGCGCTCTTTCAGTCCACTTTTGGAAGTCAATGTTAGCGAATCCTGCGTCCATGAGAGCATATATCCAACTGTTGATAAAGAATGAAATGAGATTTAAGCTCTGCAAAGGATTTGTCTTTCAACTTCGCAAGTGTCAATGAATCCTACTTATATGAGAGAATATATCCAACTGTTGATAAAAAATGAAATTGGATTTAAGCTCTACGGAGGATTTGTCTTTCAACTTCGCATTTAAATACCCAGAACATGAAATTGGAGTGAATAACTACTGGAAACCCGATTTATAGCAGACGGGGAGGGAGAAAATGGTTCCAGAAATCTTCATAGCTAAAAATCGGGGCGAGGAAGGTTATGGCCCAACTTTTAAGCTAAAAATAGGGGCGAATGGGAGGTTTTGGCCCAAATTTTAGCAGGCAAAAATTAATTTTTTTCCTCTTCGTGGTAAATAAACCATGCGCTAACCCTTTAAACATTTTTTTTTTTAAAAAATGGAGGGCGAATGATAATAAATTTCTCCATCCCTCTCCAACACAAAAAATCCGCCCCATCAAAATTCAAAACCCCTTAATTTCGCCCATGAGAGAAATTTCGCCCCTAAAATCACCTATGCTTATCTTTAATAGTGATATTGTTGAGCTCTCTATAATATGGACACATACTCCATGAGCCCTCTTTCTTGAATATCATTACCACTGATGTATAGTAAGAACTTTGGATAATTTATAATGAATGAAATTATGAGTACTACCAAAATCAATTAGGACTATTACCTTTTTCTTTTTGATATATCCTTTGATATTGAGGATTTGAGGAGTGCTAATTCCAACCAATGCATTACATGATATTGTGGGATTGAACTCTTCCAAAGAAATCCCTTGTACTTTTTCATGTTGAGATGGTTCTTGTTCTTGTTATTGTTCTTCTTCCTCTTCACAATCTATGTAGACTAATTTCTTATCACCACACTTATGTCCCTTACTGTACTTGTTGTCACAATTAAAGCATAAACCTTTTTCTTTTCTTTCCTCCAATTGTTAAGGTGTCAACCTTGTAGGTTGAGGTGTTTTAGAAGAAGGAACATTATTCTCTCAATAGATGTTAGGAGTGGTCCTTCTAGTAGCCATATGCATATTTTTACTTTCAACATTTCTCGCCACCTTGAACGCATTCTCCAATGATTTGGGTTCCCAAAGGTGAACCTCATGTTGAATGTTATCCTTTAAAGTTCCTATAAATACATCAATTAGGTGTTCATCTAGAATATCTATTATCTTTATATTCAATCTTTGGAAGTTCTCAATGTGCTCCGCAATTGAACCCTTTTGCTTGAGATTTATCAATTAGATAAAGAAGTTATTGATCCTTGTATCCTCATAGTATGCTATCATTTCTTCCGTGAAAATTGTCCAAGTGACAAGTGATTTTCAAGAACAAATCCATCGATACCACAAATTGCTTCGGTTCCAAATACAAAGAAGCAATTTGTACCTTTTGTGTGTGTGGAACATCATGTAGATCAAAAAACTGCTCCATATGAAGTATCCATGTGATTGGATCATTTCCATCAAACTTCCTCATATCGATCTTAGGAAAGTGGTTGGTCTTCAACCCAAAGTTGGAGTTTCTCCAGTATGAACCAAATGCTCAAAATATCATAAAATAACAAAATTACACACCATGTACAGAATGTCAATGTGGATTGCAACTCCAATATAGATAAGTTACACAATAACTCCTTAAAGAATGGGGGAACCCCCTCAAAATAACCAAATACCATTCATAATTCACACTTCCTCATCATGAATTTCATGGGATACATTTTCACTTTCAGGTAACCTCTCTATTAGGAAATTTTTCAATCCTTCCATAATCTCCCTTTTTAAACCATCCATATTAGTATCCATTATTGCCTCCAACTTAGCTTCAGTTGAATCCATCATCCCATGTAGTTCATATTTTTTTACTATCTTCGTTTATAAATCATTTGTGTCCCTGTGCATTTCTTCACCTTCATCAAGAGTCCAAGTAGGACTATCTAAAGGCTTATTTGGTGTAGAAGTTTCCTTTTTTGGTGGCATGTTGGTCAAGTATAAATTTTAAACCTTGATTTCGAGGTGGTCTGCTAGACGATCTTTCTTCTATTGTATCTCCAAAATTTTAGCCATTTTGGGTCTGAAAATTTCATTCTGTATTTATCGTATACATCTTCTCTACAATTCCACAGGTCTGATCAAAATTGGATGTGCCAAGTGAAATTTATGGTAACTTCCCCACACCTTGCTAATTTTTTTCCCTTCCAGGAGAGCGTACTTTTAAAGAGTGCCAAGAGAAAAATATCTTATATTTGATTCTGAAACTTACACCAGAAATACTACAAACTGTCCACTGTCCAATGCAATTGGTCTCACTTAATTTGGATACTCACTGAATAAGATATCATTGTTTTATTCGTAACACATGTTTGAGACTAGTTAATATGACTAGTCATCTACCCTACTTTACACAAGGTGTATCTACAAAATTAGGATGACCCAGAATCTGAAATTATTATCAAAGATACCTCGATAATTTCTCTGAATATCCTCCTAGTTTCGGGGTCTGAAAAATCACAGAATATAGTTGATAGAGAAACGTTTGTGATGGATAAATTCAGGATGATTTTGGAACCCTATCTTACACAAGATATATCTCCGAAATTATAAGGCATAAGGAGCTGAAATTTGAACCCCAGGTACCTTAATCATATACTAAATATCCTCCAATTATTTCCTTCTGAAATGTTGTATAAAAATAGTTATAGCGAAAATTCCAAGGTGTCTCGGATGCAGCAATGAAACCCCAAGACCTTGAGCTCTGATACCAAATGTTAATAACCAAACATCAAAATAGCATAAAAAACCTCAGAATAAGTAATCAACACCTTGAAAAATAGATAATTTCAAATAATAAGCCTCTTCGAGGGGGAAACCTCCTTATAAACCACATAAATTTACAAATACAAGATGATTCCAAATGAAAAGGTCTCCTTGGTATATATAGGAGACTAGGAGGTAGAATTAAAACTAATGGACACAAGACAACATAAACAAAAATAACAATATTAATGCAATATGCCCCAATTAAGGGGTAATGTGCCACTATTTAGGGTTTAACACACTAGCTCTATTTCCCCTCAACCTACACAACCTAAGGATTGAAATCCCCTTCTCTGCCACACAATCCTACAAGCTATCCCACTTCCCTATAGGACTCCAATACAAGGTTGGTGAGGAAAAATCTTAGCTAGGGACACCAAGAATTCTTAGTTATTCGAGGATTTCTCATAGCGGCCTTCACAAGGCTCTTGAGCAATTTCCTCAACAAGAAACTCACTTACATGCACAAGGCCTAATTCTTAGCATAAACCCAACCCCTCTCATGGTTGTTCTCATACAAAATATGGTTGGTTCTCTTTCCCAACACCAAGCTCTCCTCATGTTGTCCAAAAATCAACTTGTAAAAATTATCCTCAATACCGACTCAAATTTTCTTTTCTCCCATGCAATCTTTGACTCTCACATTTCCCAAAAAGTGGTTGTACTTAGCTCATGTTGTCTTAAATTGGTGAGATGAGTTTTCCCACAAACCTATTACATGTATTCATTGATAGGTTTTATAATTCAAAGGAGGCAAACATTAATAATAATATGGCTTGGGTTATTAAGAATGTGGAACCTCTTGTACCCCCCTTTAGCCCCCTCTCCAGTGGAATCATAGACCCCAATGTTACTGTCCCTCTCGGATCACAGCCAACGATTTATTTTTTTATTTATAAATTTAATGTACAATATACATAGCGTAGCCCTTGGCTATATTGATCAATACAGGCTCTCTGGCCTGAAGCATACTCACTCACTGACCTAAATTACATATGTACAATTACATTATAATTTATGAAGATTAAAATTGGGGATGTTACATAACTATATTATATCTCAATGTGACAGAACACTTTATGAATGTCGTATTGCAACATAACCATTGATGAATGTAGCAATCTAACATAAGTAAGCTAAGACAAATGTCATAATAGCATAAGCCATATGATTATTGATTGTATTTTTATTATAGCATTACATAAACAAATGTGGTAATAAACCATAAGTTAATCATTAATTTAAATCAATTTAATAATACTCTATAAGCATAATTCAACCTCTTAATGTCACGATGTGACATAGTTATTCATGATAATCATAATGTGACATAACCATTGAAGAATGTAGCAATTCAACATAAGTAAAACAAGATGAAAGTCATAATGTGACATAACCATTAAATAACTTCACAATCCAACATAACCTGTGAGGAACATTGCAATGTGACATAATGAATATCAATCATATTCAACAATATTCAACATGTTCATCCATGATCGACCATGATCAACCATAATTAACCATATTCAAACAAGTTTAGCCAAATTCAACCATAGTCAATTATCGTCAACTAAAGTCGAGGATACTCAACATTTTCCAAACATGGAGAAGCATGGTCATCCATGGTCAAACATGGTCAATCATAGTCAACCATAATCACACTTGTTCAACTGTAGTGAACCATGGTAAAAATTTCGACCAAAGTCAACCACATTCAAACATGGCCAACCAAGGTTAATGATGGTCAAACATAATCAACCACAGTCAAACCATCATTAAGCATAATCAAACATGGTGAACCATAGTCAACCATGGTCAAATATGGTGAAACATAGTCAAATATTGGCAACAATCATTAACCATAGTCAAACATGGTAAACCATAGTAAACCATGGTCAAACATAGTCAACAATGCTCAAGCATAGTCAAACATGACTAGTTATGTTCAATCATAGTTAGCAATGGTCAACCATGTTAAAAAAATGGTCAACCACAACCAACCATACTAAAACATAGTCAACTATAGTCAACTATAATCAACTTTAATCAAACATTATTAGTCATAGTCAAACATAGTAAAATATGGTCAGTTATAGTCAACCATAGTTAACCAAATTCAATTAAAGTAAAACATAGTAAAAAAATGTCAATATAGTGAACCATGATCAATCATAATCAAACATGGTCAAATATAGCCAAAACTGTATTATTGTTTAAAGAATTATCTTTGGTATATATTATACTAGTCATATACAATCAAATATGTAGTCAAGTATTACATATATAGGGGTCCTTTGTCCCAAAAACAAGGGGGTCTCATACACCACTCTAGTGTATGGCTTGGTTGTGACCTTAAAATTAGATTATTATTAATATTATTAGAACATAATAATACTATATATTGAATATTGATTGTATTATTATAACATAATATAATCAAGTATGATAATAATTCATAAGTTAATCATTGATTCAAATCATTTTAACAATAATATATTGTGTATTATGATATATAAACTAAAACCTATTTAATCAATGTCAACTAAGTCAAACATGGTCAACCATAATGGACCATACTAAAACATAGTCAACAATAGTGCACTATGGTCGTCTTTATATTATTATTAAAACATTAATAATAAAATATAATAAATTATATCTTGAATATTGATAGTATTATTATTGTAACATAATATAATTAAATATGATAATCAACCATAAGTTAATCATTAATTCAAATCTTTTTAATAATAATATATGATAATTAATATATTATATTTAGAAAGCATTATAATATATAATTTAATTTTATAATATAATAATACCATTTATTAATAGTATGTTAAACCACATCAACATACATTTTATATTCATAATAAAATGAAGACCTTGTTTCAGTTAGTAGGTACAAAAGAAACGTCGAAGATATGGTTGAGAAATTGTTCAATACCGAGCTCATCAAGCTCTGTAGTTATCAAGTTATAATAATTTGCATTGGTCTAATGAAGTGGTTGAAATCCAACCGAATGACTTGTATTCATGGAATTGGCTGCAACATCGTAGATTATGTGATATTTGATATCCTCATATAAAACCAAATAGTAAATTTTGACATCCTAAATGACCAAGAGCCTAACTCTGATCATATACCTTTATCCTTAACTCTAAATTTTGCCATGCACAAAAGTCTCATTGAAACGAATTATGATAACCAAAAACACTTAATCATCACCAAAGATAAAGTTGATATTTTTGAAAGGAGTTAAATAATGAATTAAAGTTCCTATCAAATAAGAACAATATTGAAGACCTCTATCATAATTTCATGACAACCCTCTCAAATTCCATCAATAAGTTCTCTATTGAGGTAATTGTAAAAATAAAAATAGAATGCCCAAACCTTGGTATGATAAAGAATTGAAGATCATCAAAAAAACAATTAAGGATGCTTCTAATGTGTCCTCAAAATATGACAAGATAAATAGGTATAGAGCCCTAATTAAAAGGGGGGGGAAGGAACTATATAATAGGAAGAAAGAGAAGCTTTTGCACTTATCTAAGCTAGATCGTAAGAAATTTTGGAGGCAAATTCTGACTCATAAAACTAAAGAAAAAAATAAGATTCATTTGAGGGATTGGAATCCCTACCTTAAAAACATTTATGAATCTCTCGATGTCATGGACAACACTCAAACCCTTTGTACAGAGGAAGAAGGATTTTCTATATAAGACAAATATTTTTGGGTTGAGCGGCTCACAAAAGGGAGAGTTAAGGACATTAAAGGCTACCAAGGATAAATTTAAAAAAAAATAGAGGGACTATCTTCATCCCTCACATCCACAATCTCTTCTATTTAGCAGTCAAAAAGTGCTTCCCTAAACCTTGGAATTAAAGCCTCATTGTTCCTATTTTTAAAAGTGGGGATAAAAATAATCCCTCTAATTATAGGACCATTATGATTAGCCCCCATTTAGCCAAGTTATATGGAATTATTTTGGAAAATAAGATCAACTTATGGCTAGAAAACCATAGAAAAAGAGTTAAATTCAAGGAAAGATTTAGGAGCTATCATTCAAGTATGGATCGCCTTGTCACATTTAGGATCATTGTGGAGTGTCACAATAATAAAATCGATGTCTCATGTTATTTCATTGACTTTTAAAAATATTTTCGCACGATTCCTAGGACTAACCTTTTGAATATGCTAGAGGAGCTAAACGTTCCTTTCGAGCTGAGAGTTATTGCAATAATGTTGTACGAGAATGATATTTCCAAGTTTAGGAACATTGAGGGATGTTCATAAGAATTTAATTGTAATATAGGAGATAACTAAGGTTGTCCCCTATCCCCTATCCCTTTTTCAATGTGCATTGACAAGTTGGAGGGTTGTTTGGAAGAAGTAGGTTTTATCGACCTGACACTAGCCAGTATAGTCATCGTCATCCTCCTTTACGTTGATGATATTTTCCTTATGGCGAGGAGTCCCAATGATATTGACAAACTACTAAAAATTCTCAAGGATTCTTCTCTAGTACAAGTATGATTGTTAATGTTAACAAAATGAAGGTTATTATAATTAAATCCAAAAATATCACTTACACTAATTTCATGTATAACAACAACAACTTGGAGGAAGTGACTTCATACAAATATCTCATAATTGATCTTCATCACAAGCTCAATTGGAACTATAATATTGAAAAAGGGATAAATGAAGGTTGGAAAGCTTATTATGAGCTTGAAAATAATTTTAAATCAACGAACCTTTAGCTATGGGATAAGAAGAAATTTCTCTTTGAAGCTCTCGTCTCTCCTATTATCTTAAATGGTTGTCAAATTTGGGGTTGCATCATCTCTAGATAATCATGGAGAAAGATAGAGAAAATCCAAAATTGTTTTATAAACTTGTATGTCTCGTGTGCTAACCGAGTTAGTTTCTAGAAAGATTTGGTGGATTCGAGGACCATAAGAACCGAAAATTTCATCTTGGTGGGGGGGCTTAAATTTTTCCCTTTCTTTGTGTGAATTATGGAGTTTCTCGGCTCACCCAAATTCTCAAGGCAATTTTTTCTCTCACGGGATCAAGCAATTTCACTTAGTTGATATGGAGCAAGCCAAATTAGTTCATACTTGGAGTAATGGGAGAAATGACACATACCCAACCCCTTCAAATACCCTTTTAAGGGATGTGGTATAAATTGTTTGCCTTCCTACAACTTATCTGAGTTCCTTGAGTAAGGGCATCATTGCCTTATTCCCTTCGAGAGCTTTCCAACAACTATAAACTCGTCCAAAACTAAGTCATGGTTTGAAAGTTATGGCCTTCTGAAGTTTTTGGGGTGTCATTAGCCAATGACCACCCCCTTCACCATGTGGCCTCACTTCCCTTGTACCATCCAACATGGCACTATCGTGACTTTGGTCGTCATCCTTTGGAAATGACATGGCCATGAAAGAAGGGTTTACAGGGGAAAGACTTTGTCAAGTCGTCGCGGGCTTATTCACTCCTAGAACCTCAGTGCTTCTTGTTTTCTCTTTTACCTTACCACCCGACCGACATTGGAACCTAGTCCTCCAAACTTCGGCCTTTACACACTCTTTTTTAAAATACTAAAGCTTCCCGAAGACCCGAAGTCCTGAAGCCTCTCTCCACTCTAAAATCTATGGTGGAGCTCTGCCCACCTTTGGATCTAACGGTTAAGATTTACCTGCACTTAACAAATTGCTTGGGCTTGAATAGATGGGTGGGGCCCACACCTAATTCATTTCCAATCCCACGATTCCACGTGGAGCTATCCAGACACGCCACATCACTATGATGTACATGGGCCTGTCCTATCAGAGCTTTCCATTTCATCAAGGGAACTTTTGCGCTTCGACGATACTCTCATGAACCAACATGTCAAACCTCCCGGAGCCCCAAAGTTCCATACTTCTGGACTTCCTTGCCACATGGCTTTGGCCTTCGGCCTTTTTTGGAGATTTTATCTTAGCACCCCAAACACCCATAGTTTCAAAGTCCTAGACTCCCGGAGTGGGTCCCTCTTGTGTACGTAGAGTTCTGCATGGGTGTACCTACTACCATCTACCACCTAGAAGATACATGGTGACGACACCACCTTGACACGTGGTACCCAACTCTATGACCCTATACCATATACGATGAGTCGACGAGACACATGGCTTAGCCACGTGATGACATGCAGTGGTTCTATCACATGGTCGGAATCCACCATGTACTTTGGCCACGTCATCTTCTGATGTCACTCTGGGCTTCAGAGAACTCCATGCCCCACATTTTGAATCACCCTACATGAGATTTATCCAGAGAGTCGAATAATGATCAGATGGCCCATAATCTTCCCTGGTTTGATCCAACAATTGATGGGGATTCACAGCTCTGTGCCCTTGCGGTCCACGCAGTCTTGGACGTTAGCTCCAGAGGGTAACCATATGGGAGGGTCATAAGTTAGAATGATCGTTTGTTTTCGGTCATCCCTTCCTTTACCCTATCCTTCCACTAACACTCGATATAATGACCCACGTTACTTCGTGAGTTCGGATTTCGGTGGTTTCGGTCGTTTAACACTCTTTTTTCTCTCGGAGTGGATCAACACTGAATAACCGTGGTTTGCATTCAATGGTGAGGAAGGATATCGAAGGTTCTTAGATCGATGACTCACGTTACCTTGTGACTGAGAATTTTATTATTTTTTAACAAGGGGATGAATCCCATGATAACAGGTATATGACCGCCAACTATCGATCAACTATCAAGTTATTGGTTCAATGGGTCACCTCCGGCACATTTTGGACATTGCAATGTTCATTCACCCTGGAGCTTTGGACTCCCGGAGTCTCGAATTTCAGAAGGATGAGCTCCCTTGGAGTGTAGCACAGGGTTCCAAGGTCCCGGTCATATGGGACTTTCACAAGTCCCAGAGGGATACACTCTTAAATCTTATCCAAGATTTTGTTAAGTCTCTGGACTTGAGCCCGTGGTCACTTGGACGAATCATTTGAAGGAAGAGTGCTTCATCTATAGAGCTCGAATTCCACAACATGATAAGGTATTTTCGAGGGATCAACAGAACTGTAGCAGTCCTGTAGAGTCTATCCCGACTCTAGAATTGTGAAATTGATCCTTGTGAAAACCCCTTGAGTATTTCCCAACTAGCACAAAGGCCAAACTTGTCATATTACAACCATTCAAATGCAACAGTTTACAAAAGGACGATAAGCATTATTACCATCAATTTCACACGATGCACAATTTAACATAGGTACAGACTTTCAACCATTGCATTCTAGTTCAAGTACACATGATATATGAAATACTTATCTATATTGCAAGTTACAGCTACCAAAATGATTATGGGTGTTTGACTCTCCACCCAACCATAGGCTCAGAGGAATTCACTCTTAGCACTCTAGCCATCCTCGTGCCAAGACATGATATCACTAAGGAAACTTTTGTAAATTCTCATAGATCCTCTCTTTGTCACAACCTTTACGACGTTTATCAAATGCTCCCTCGGCATCAAGCTTGCGATCTTCTTCCCAGGTCAAGTTTTCTGGGTTCTTTTTCCAAAGTCAATAAAGGTATCAGGGAGGTTACTCTCCTCCACCTCTCTATAAGAAATAGAAGTCTTCATTCTTCCCCACTGATCTCACGACCTTCACGAGGTTTATCAGATGCCTTCCCAGTTGTATTTCCTCTATGCAAGAGAGTCCCTTCACAGTTACACTATCCCTCGGTGCCCTCTCCTTCCAGCATCAGTTCCTTTCTAGCCAACACCAAGCCCGCGGCCCTATTTTTCTCCAGTTTGAGATTCAGATCTTCTATTCTCTAGTTCATAAAACTTCCATGAGTTCCCTGATATTTCTATTGCACGTGCTCATGAATTCCTTTCATTAATTCTTCCTCAAGGACCAAATTCCTCCTTTGTTTCTCTCCTTTAACGAGAACAACTTATTCTTTCAGTTATTTTTATGAACTCGAGAGCCTCACGTGCTCTCTTCTTTCTGAATCTTCCTTTCATTTATTTTTCCCTCTTCTTTCTCTAGAATTTTTCTTCTTTTGCACGCCCTTCCCCCAAGAAGGTTATGGACCTATCCCATTCCTTCTGTCCAAAGGAAATCAGGTCAATCTGGGCTTGTAGGAGACTACACTCTGTGGTACTTCAGGCTTATAGTTTTTTGTCTCCTTAGCCATACCATCCATGCTTCCATTCATTGGGGTAGTTTATTATTCAACCACCAGTCCTTTTCTCATTAACTGGTTTTTCCTTGGGATCAAGATGAGGCTTATTATTTCAGCAAAGAGAATTTGGGTCATTTTGACATAATGAACCCTCTCTATAGTTTCCTCACTCTTTCCTCTAGTGATATCATGGTCAGTACTTCAAGGATTCACCCCCACAGTTAGTTATTGGAAATCTAAAAAATAATACATTTACATTGTTCACATGCCATAACATTGTAATCATAAGTATTAGAAGAAAAGGGAAGGGTTTGATTGCCAGATGGCTAGACAGATCCCTGATTTCTGAGAAGTTGTTAGAACACCAATGGTTCTTCAAGTCAAGGTTGGTGATAGGAGGCAACTCTAATCACATGCCAATTTTGTTGGTAATGGATTAAAAAGGTTCTGGACTTCTCTCCCCAATGAAATTTAATCATGTTTGGCTCCAAGAAGTAGAGTATCAAAATCTTGTGCAGACAACATGGATTCCACTGGTAGTCGAAGATAGTTGTTCATATAAGGAAAAAATTTCCGTAAGAATTTCCAATATAAAAAAGGAAACTTCAATATGGGAGAATATTTTTTATACAAAAGAGAAGGAAAGGTTACAAGAGGTGAAATCTAGCATCGATTTCTTATTGATAGATCGATCGATTGATTCCCTCTCTAGTGACAAGGAATCCTTATTGGAAAACAATCTGAAATGAAAGAAATAGTTACTAGGCAATAAGGAATCCAAATGGTGTCCAAAAATTCGAGCGAATTGGATACAAGAAGGTGACAATAACACAAAAATTTTCCACAAATATGAAAACTACTGCAAGGTAGTTAACACAATTAGTGAACTGGAAGATATGGATGGACGGGTAAGATCCTCTTTTGAGGAAATTGCAGAAGTTGGAAAAGAATATTTCTCAAATATATTTAAGGTGCCGTCAGGTTGCCTAATTAGGGAGATTCTAAAGGTTATTTCGTTGTTCCCTAAAACCATCAATGAGGATATGAATCTATCTCTAATGGAAGATATCTTGGAAAAGGAAATCTTAGAAACTTTGTCCTCTTTTCTAAGAGGAAAAATATCAGGCCCTAACGGGATGAAATTAGAATTCTACCTTGGCTTTTACAATTTTCTTAAAGATGACATTTTAAAAGTGGTAAAGGAATCCAAATATTCCTAGAAAATCTAGGGGTCTTTCAACACAACTTTCCTTGCTTTAATTCCCAAAAAGAAAGAGGTGATCACCTTTGAGAATTTTATACCAATATCATGTTGCAACCTTATTTACAAGCTCATAGAAAAAGTCATTGCTTCCAGGTTAAAACCCATTTTAAGTGAAATAGTTTATGAGGAATAGTATGGTTTCTTGAAAAAATGACAAATTCATGATGTTGTCTTTATCACTCAGGAAGCTTTTCATTTAATCAAGATTAAAAATCTTTCCTCTTTTGTCATGAAGCTCGACCTCTCCAAAGAAAACTCAATTGGACCTTTGTCAGGCTTGTTGTTGAGTCCTCAAAACATGCTCTTGTTGTCACTTTCTTATCATAACATTCCTTCCAAAACTTATACCCATGAACCATTTTATATCCTATTATACCTTTTTTGCCATGAATATCTTGATCAACTACATAATTTTTGTATTGGAGAACAATAGAGGTAAATTGTTCATTCTAAGCACTTTTCCATTCTTCCTTATGTAATTTGATTTAATTAGTTTTTACTTTTCATGAGTTGTTGTAGAATCTTTGATTCTGTAGCAACTCAAATACAGTTATGTATCCATTTAATAGTTTTTTGTAGTGAAATCATTATTCCATAGGATCACACACACTCAAGGTTTTGGATCCTTACTTGTAGAATCTGTCAAACCAACACATGAAGCTTATCCACCTATCATCTCAGGCCAAGAGTCCTCCAGGTCAACGCATGAGACAAGTCAAAGTTGTAGTCAACACATGAAAAAATGGCAAACTGTGTAATCTAGATCCACGCCAAATCAACAAAAGATATTGCATGAGATAAATTCATGCATTATGGAATGAATTTCTCCATTACGAGGATGTTCAATCCTCCATATACCCACGAGATATTGATGCACGCATATATGATTGTCTTTGCAAACAGTGATGAAAACTCATTCCAGCATAGAGAGACTGTTTTTTGGGCTCAATTGCAAGTAAATGAAGGTGAATATTGAAAGTTGGTCACATGGGTTTTGTGCAGGACAAGGCCATTTAGGTTCCACACAAAGGACATGAAGGATATGGGAGATATGGTTGATTCTTTAAACTGAATTTTCCCAAAATTGTAGTTGCTGATGGGTTTGATATCCATGTAGTTTGGATATGTGTGATCTCATTTGTATTGTATAAATATGAGTTGTGATACCTTCATAGGGAGGAATGACATGATATCAAATCATTGTAAACTCATATTTCTAATCTAAACTAATACAACAAAGATATGGTTGTTGTTCATTTCATGAGTTTTATGCATTGAGTTCAACCTTATATGCATTCCTTTCTAAGTAGTGTTCCTCGAGCTAGGAGGGCCCCTTGAGGAGGAGTGAACTACTCATTTACTTCCATGTTGGTGTGTTTAATTATTTAGTTGTGTGATTTACATTTCATTTGTATGCTTTACACTCCTGTTCATTTCATTTATGCAATTCTTTTTTCTTTCTTATCACACAAGAAACTAATAACACAAAGATCATTATTTGATTATATGTTTGATTCAGAGGCATGGACGTTTTTTGATTAAGCAATTGAAAGATTGTAATTGAAGATTCAATAGATTAATGATCCTTAGTAATTGGAATTATTTTTGTGTGTTCAATTACTAAGTTATTTATTTGAATTTTATAGTTTACTTTGTTTTCTGTAGCTTACTCTGTTTCCTGTAGCTGAATAGAACAATCACTCTGTTTCTACAACTTATCTAGGCAGTGAACAATTTGGCATAAGTAGTCATATAGGGATATATTTAAAGTCAAGCCTTGCATATATTTTTTATTTCACTTCATCATTTTACGATCCTTGGGTTGACAGTTTAATGTAGCAGGGTTAAACTACTTGGATTGACTAACACTTGCCTTGATTCAACTACGTGTGAATTTAAACATGGTGAACTGGATAATGGGTTGTGTAGAATCCCCTTCATTTTTTGTTCTTATTAATGGATCGTCCTCGAATTATTTTCGTTCCTCTAGAGGTCTTCATCAAGGATGTCCTCTTTCTCCCTTCCTATTTCTCATAGTAGCGGAGGGCTTGAGTATGCTTATAAAAAATTCTAGAAGGAATGGGCTTCTCCAAGGTCTCAAAATATATCATCTATAAATTATTACACATTTACTCTTTGTTGATGACGTTATTATTTTAAGTGTAGGATCAAAGTGGGAACTTCTCCAATTCAAACAAATGTGAGTCTCTTTTTTTTATTCCATGAGGATGGATTTAAATCACAACAAGTCAATCATGTTGCTAAATCAAGTACATGAAGAAGAATTAGAGTGGGAGGTTGAGATCTTTCCCTTTGCATGGAAAATTATAGAGGTGGGTCTAAAATACTTGGTCTTTGTGATAAAACCAAACTCTAACCTTTATGAATACTGGATCTAGTTGATAAATAAAATTCAAGCGAGAGTCAAGGTGTGAAGAAATCGTTGGCTTTTGGGGGGAGTCATCTCACCCTATTAAAATATGTTCTAACAATAACTTTGTTTTATTGGGCATCAATTGAAAACATCCCAAAAGGTTTCCTAAATAAGATCAAGAATATATGTTTCAATTTTCTCAGGTCCAAGCAAAAGGAGGCAGGAGGCATCCCATTGGTGAAATGGCCAAGACTGGTGATGCCCAAGGACCTAGGTGGATGGGGAATTAAAAATATTTACTTGTTTTGCAAAGATCTAGCGACAAAATTATTATGGAGGCTTGTTCACAACAAGACCCTATGAAGTGGGGTAATGTATTCAAAGTATATTCCATGGATTTCCTTCATGGACTGGTTTAGATGCACTCAAAAACTAGTTGCCAACATCTTGATCAGTTGGAAAGCGTTGGTTGATGCGTTCCCATTGGTTGGTAATTGGATAGTTTGGCAGCTGGGCAATAGAAAAAGTGTCAAGATCAGAGAGGATCCATGGGTTAGTTTTAGAGCAGGATACAAATCTTATGTAGAGTTGGTTAATGATCTCCATGATCATGACATCTTCTCAATCTAGGATGCTAGGATGGGAGAGGTGGATAATGTAGGTAGAAGCTCATGGAAACTAGCTATGATATTAGATCTCATGGGAGACAAAGACGATGAGTGGGGAGAGTTCACAGATCTTCTTTACTCAAAATTTATTTTATTATAAGAGGAGGAAGACGACTTTCTCGTCTAGGCTCAAAATGAAAATTTAGGTCATTATATAGCAAAGAGGGTATACTTGATGTTAGCACATCAGAATGGTGATCGACACAAGAAATGGTGGTGGAATTACATTTGGTCCATGCATGCACCAAAAAAAGTGAATATCTTGAGTTGGTTAGTGTAGTATACCTAGGGATATAATATATGGTACCTAGGGAGGTACCCAATGGGAGTAATAATAGATATATGACTTTGTACATATAATAGTGTGAGCATAATAAAAGTGAGAAGGATTTCTAGAAGGTTCCACCTATGAGAGTATTCTTTCTCTAGAAAGTTCCTAAGAGATAGAAAATTATATATAAATAAGTGTAAGCAATGTATTGAAGTATAGTGAAGAATATTGTAATTGATGAGAAAAAAAGTATTGCTTGGGAGTGCATTCCTTCCATAATGATTAATATATGGTGTTACCCTACCTCAAGGGTTTTATCTATTTCTTGTGTTGAGTATTTATGTGAATGATTTGAGTTTATTTATGAAGTTTCATTTCTATATTTATTGTAGAACATAACAATTGATATCATAGTTCTTTCTTCAGCCAAATAAAGGAAGAAAATTTTGGTTCTTTTTGTAGATTTTTTCAAGAGAAAAAAAGGAGGTGACGCACTCCAGACTTAATTCTAAAACTTTCTGAGAAAAAATTGCATAATCAAATTGGATATTTTAATTCCTCTTATAAAAACACCCAATTTTAAAAAACAAATTATCTGAAACAAAGTATGGGAAGTGAATTTATCATCATTTTAAATTGTGTAATTTTCAAGGTTTTTCTAGAAAAGGCCGTGCGATTTGCATAGTAAGTTATTTTATAAACCTTATTTCTGTTTTTTGGGTTTTTCAATAAAGATGTCTTTTATTGGAAAAAATGATGTCCTTTGTATTGAATAATATATACAAATGTACAAGTCGTCATGGAAAGAGAAGTGGAAATATTTTTTACCCTATGGTTTCAGAGAAGATGATGACATATGGTGGCAATCATTGGACTCTTCCAAGATGATGGCACCTTCCAATAAAGCATTTGAAAATGTACTTTTATATCAATGGTCTCATATTGGCAGAAAGGATACCGAGAGCACCAAGGGTTTATTTTCATGTGGAAATTTCATACTACAGGTCAGTGGATGCATTCAACAAGTGAAGGTTATCGTTTCTACTAACCCTAGTTGTATGCATAATTTATCAATGTTCAGTCGGTTAATATATTGCAAGTTCCAACAAGAATATTCAAAGCACACAAATTGAGGGTGAAAATGTTCAAATTTTTAAAGATTTGAATATTACCATGGATAACTATGTGTTGCATTCAAATTTTTGTGCCATTGATATGAATGATGTGGATGTTATTCTCAAAAACAATTGATACAGTTAAGATTAATGTGGAAAAAAAGTTTGTGAAAATTTGGTACAAGAAAAAGAAAGTTACATTTCAGGATGTTTATCTTAGTAAAAAGGAAGGGCCCATAGGGGAAAGCAAAAAATTTATTGTAGAATCTGAAGTTGCATCAGAGGCAGAGTCTACAGAAGGACATGAAGAAAATACCTAGGAAGGACACAATAAAGAAGCCAAGGAGATCATTGATTCAAAGGAACATTGTATTGCAGAGTTGAAGAAAAAACGACCAATTCCCAAATTTGTTGTATAGCGTCATCCATACCATATAGAGAAACAATCGTCATCAAGGTAGGGGTGTGGGTATCAACACACTTATTATGAACCAACATGGCCCCAGAAAGGAAACCAATCAAGAGGCACATGGAGGAATACCAAATTTTCAAGAGGATATCATGACAAAGCAACAATCCCATGGCACCAAAGGTGTGATAATGATCCAGGTGGATATTGGTAGCCACCCACCTCTTCCAATTGTCTCCTCTTGTCAGTTTTTAGTTCAACACATTCTTCTGTACTTCTTTGTAATTGTGGGTTCTATACTTCTGAGGTTGTCTGAAGCCCTACACATCTTCCAGGTGGATATATACTGGTGGCCTCCCACCTAATCCAACTGGAGTATTTTGTATGTTTTCATGTCAGCACATCTTGTTGTACTTCCAGGGCCATTTTAGGGCCCTAAACAATTTTTTTTGGCTCGCCACAATAAAAATGTAGATGGATTAAGATTTTGATGGCATAATGTGTAGTTCTCAAAAAGACCTTTCCAACGGGCTATCAGGTGCCTAAAAAAAAAATCGTATACAAAAGTACGACCCCAGGAAGTTAATGTACTAACTTACCCAAATGGTGCCCACATGAATTTTGGTGTTTCATCTCCTAAGGTTAGGTTTTTGGATGTCTAGGGTTTTGGAATTCATGTTTATCATAAAAAGGCCTTCAGAGCCTCATCGTAATCATCTTCTTGCGAATGAGCGTAGCCGTCACATCTCTTCTCAGAGATAAATCTGCCACCATTGTAGCAA